>APFE030191570.1:8044-29712 GCA_000404065.3 Pinus taeda
GTGAAAAAACCTTAGCAACAAGACGAGCTTTATGTTTATCAACTTTCCCATCTGGTCCATACTTGGTTCTGTAAACCCATTTTCATCTAACAAGTTTTCATCCCTTTGGTAGAGGAAGAAGATCCCATGTATCGTTTGCCAATAATGAAAGATATTCTTCATTCATAGCTGCGTCCCAATCTAGATGGCCTGAAGCTTCTGCAAAGGTGTCAGGATCATAATTCGCTGAGACTTGAGCCAGTAAAGAAGAGGCTCTTTCCAACTGAGAATGTGTACGACGCTGATCTGTAGGATCACTAGCAAGATCACCTGCTGCATCGCGAGTAGCACAGATCCATTTTGGAAGTGAAGGAGCTGAAGGAGGATCCTGAGAAGGTGGGGGAGGATTGTCATCCTCGCTTTCATCATCTGAAGAAGAAATATGTTCAAAAGTAGAAGAGATAGAGAGAGGTGGCACATTCGCCGAACTAAGCTCGTAGGCCGATATATTTTCATCAAACTTTACATCTCTTTTAATGATAACATTTTTGGAATAGACAATGTTATTATGTTCTTTCTTAACCTTATCACCTTCCAAGAGAAGTGTAAGGGTCTTGAACTTGGACAAAAAATCTTCAATGCAAGAAAAATTATTGGGGTCCAATGTAAGCAACTCATTTTCAAGTTGATGGGCTCTAAGTTCATCTTTGATTCCAAAAACTTTAGTAATCTGCTTCATTGCTTCATCAGGAGTATCAAGTTTTGCAATATGGAATCTAAGATCTGGAGAAATAGACATCCCTATCAACCCACGTGCTTGATCTTGCCTATTTTCCCATTTAGCTACCTTATCTTCATCTTTCTGTTTGGTTTCTTGGCCTGAGGCTATTCTGTAGAGACCTTTCCTTCTAAGTAAATACACAATGTAGGACCACCATTGGAAGTAGTTGGTGCTGTCAAGAATAACTTGGCATGGAATTTCGATTTTAACAGAACTTAAAGCTATATATGCTGAAACTAAGTGTTCCAATGGAAAGATCTCGAAAAATTAGGCTGGTTCAAAAAAACGGCTTCTGGATGAAGAAGTTATGGCTTTTTGAAGAAAAGTTGATGAAGGCGATGAAGAAGTGCGGAAATGAAAAAAATGCCCCCTTTCCAACAAAAAGGAGACTTGAACTCAAGACCTCTACTCTCATAAATTAGCTTTGAACCAAGTGAGCTAGACTAAAAGTTTGAGAGAGAGAGAGGGGGGGGGCTTTGCTTTTTGGTCACTGAAGCTTTGGGTTGCGTGCTTGCTTGAGAAAGCTCTTTTTCTCTACAAAACCAAAAACACAAAACCCATCATGGATATACAAAAAAAACAAACCCTTGCGGCTTGAAATTAGCTTTACCCGGAAACTAAATATTTTCCTCAATGTTTCTGATTTTCCGAGATCACACTAAGGCGCAGCGGAAAAGAGCATACGCGTGAGAAAAATCCTTCCTTTCTATTTCTGATTTGCCCAGATCGTACAGAGTCCCAGGGCAAAGAGCATACGCAGAAATGAAAGGTATAGATCTGGTAATAAAAAGGAAGCTAAATACACTGAAAAAATAAACAGAGAGAAAAAATAACTAGAAACTACAAATAAACATTGTATACCTCCAGATCTTAAAAATGACGTAGCTAGGGATACCAGAAACCTTTTCGTGTGAAACGAAAGGGGTTCCTAACTGGAACAGATGGTCCTAACACAACAGAGCAGTCCTATAGGCCCGAAAGCAGTTAGAAACAATAGATCTAGGAAATGGCAGTCGGATGCAGTTCTACCGGCTTCAGATTGGGATCACCAATGGACGTGGCCCTCAAATAGCTCTGATACCATGTAGGAATTTACAGGGTAAGTTCCTTAGACAGAACACCAAAAGACACTGCTCACAAACAGATCACAGATCAATACACCAGTATTTTTGACGTGGTTAAAACCCTCATAGAGGGAAATAGTCCACGACCTGAGCCAACACGACCACTTCAGGCAATTTATTAATAAAAGAATGAAAATTTACATAAGCTTCTCCCATGAATGGTTAGCCTACAAATGACCCTCCATGCTCTTTAAATAGATATCATGGACCAATCGGGTGTTAAGCCACAGATCAAGTGTCGGTAATACTGAGGAGAGAATGAACTATCGGATCACTACATATCGTGACTGTCAGATTGTAAGTTACAAAAGTACATAGTAAAGAAACACACTTTACCTAACTCTATACTAGACCAAGTTATTCTTAGCTATTCCTATGTGTTAGAATATCGTGACAAGAGGGAGCCAAAAGAACCTCATTTTAGTAGAGGTCATGATGTTGCTGGGCTTACCAACCACAACACACTGACAACCGTACACCATCGGGTGGCTTCACCAAGGACAAGATCTTCGCATGATCTAGTTGTTGGCTTAGTGGGTCCTAACCCAAGTTCAGAGTTAGTTGCACCAAACAAAACCCTACACTACTGGCCCTTTCGGCATCAATCCACGTAGTGCAAACTGAAATCTCACCCAAAGCAGTATGGGGTATGTTGGAACCAAGTTTTTGCATCCAAAGAATAGTGCGATGTCTTTTTATGACCTAGATCTACCTTCATGCAGATCTCTAAGTGCTTAAGAATTAGCACTGTAATTTACCTCAATCGGCCTCTAAACCTTCGTGAAGGTCTACAATTGGTTTTTCCAGACCCTAAATAGGAAAATTAACTACTTACGCACACCATAGATTATTCTTAGATCAGTGTTTATACAGATCTCCCTAGGTGTTCGATAATCTTAACGAAAGTGTTATGATATTTGCGTAATTACTTAACATTAGTTGCATTGAATACATAACAAAAGTAAAAAGATAAAACACAGGAATTTCTACAACAATATTTTTTATTGATCTTCAGTATAAGTTTACAGACTCAATACCGCACTCAGTTGTAGGGGTCCATGCACTCAGCTACGGATGCTACTCTAGGCCTCTACGCACTAAAACACAAAGCCTTTCCTCCTCTAAGACTTACTTCTTTGCACTAACTCTCTAGACTCCTTCTGTCATATCCATAGAAAAAAGACTTATATCTCTATCTATCTGCCTTATACTGACCCAAGGGACCCCATCCCAATAGGCCACCAACACAAAGGTTGTGACTCGCCCCTGAGTCACTCAGCTAGCGCAATGATCTTGCTATGAAGATCCTTTAGCTCCACCTACACAACTGCTACTTCAGAAACACTCTACGTGACTGCCTACTTCACTTGTTCGACCAACTACTCTGTAGTTGGTCCTTCGCTAGATCGCTTGATCTTCTGTTGTGTGAGTTGCAAGTTCATTAGCATTTCCTAAATGTTCGTTGAGACTAGGTAGGCTTCATCCAACCAAGGACCCAACCGTGCCTTAAGCACTGCCTCTTTTTTTGCACTGCTTCTACTTATGTAAGGAGCTTCTTTTCCTCCTACAACTTGGTGAGGTGCTACATTGTAGCAATGGAGTGCGTTGTCACCCTAACCTCATCAAACTAATGTTGGAGCTCACAGATCTCTATACTCAATATCTGCAGGGTGGGATCTTCCTGCAGGGTCATCACCACTTCCATGGCCTATTCAAACAAAGTCGCGTAGTCAATGACTGTGGCATCCACAGTAGTTATCCCTTCCTTGATGGAAGCATTTCTTTTTTCCGTAACCTCAGGTGGAGTCGAAAGTTGTGACTTGAGTTCTAGCTCTATGATTTTCATATTGAGTTCAAATTGAACTCTGGCCACCTCTTCCTTTGCATTGCGGACACCCACAGTGAGTTTTCGGATCTTGGCCTCTAGTTGCATGTCCTCAGGGATGTGCAACTCTAAAACTATTCAGTGATGAGCACCATTATTGTAGCAAGAATGTTGCAACTCCTAGGTTACCATCTTTAGTTTATCAACCCGAAGTTTGTACAAACTTGGAGGTGACAGTGTTGTATACACAAGTAAAAGTGATGGTTTTGTGTTTTGTCACTTGTTCAGTTGGTTAGAGACCACTAGGGATTTTCAAGCTAGACTTCTATGGATTCAGAAGAAGCTTGGTTTCTTGATTAAAGAAAGGGAAATCTACTCTATGAGAGAGCTGATCTATTGCAATAATGAAAAAGACCGAAATTCAATGCTAAATCACATCATTTCCTAATTAACTTTCTAAGAAACTATGCTTTCCAATAATGCTAAATTAACATGAACCAAATGTTACTGTCTAAGCATGGAATTTAAAGCATCAAACATCACTATTGTGCAAGGGACTAAAATAACTCTGTTTTTGTCTTTTTGTTCTTTTCATGAAAAATCAAATATGCAAACTAATCTCTTGTGTTGATGTGGCAGGTGGTTTAGGGATATTTGAGGATGGTTGTAAGGTTTAGGAGATGGATGGATGGTGTGGGAGAACCTTGGGTGACCTTTAGGGGCTTCCTAGAGGTTTTCCCCTAATTCAGCCTCAAAACAGGCCACTACAGGAAAACCTACAGGATGTACTAGAAACCTACAAGATTCCTTGTATTTCTACAAGATGAAATCGTGAGAAAAGCGATGGGTGTTGGAGGTGATGGAAAGCTTAGTGAAGGTGGTGGATGGGTGGAATGGAGTGAGAAGAGGCCTAGGATCACTCAGAACCCAAAACAAAGTTTAGGAGATTGTTGGATTTGCTCAAAATGCTAAAGGAAATTTCTATGTAAGATGATGAAATTGGTGAAGGTTTTGATGAAAACGAGGAATGCCTATGCGTGAATGAAGCTGGAAGGTGGTTGATCGGTATGAGATCACTATCTACTTATGAAATGCCTACTCTGCATCAAACAAGTGTAATTTCCAAAAAGTCATGTAATCAAGAAGAATTCTCATGAACTAGAAAAGTAGAATTTAATGAATTAATTGTCTACCTTATGCATGAAGAAATTGATGAATAACATGGAATCATGGATGAGATCTACTGTAAGAATGAATATAGAAGAGATGGAAATGAAATCCTACTTTGAAAAACTAGTCAAATGCTAGCTTAAGTACAACAAATTTGAAATATCATGAAGGAAATGGAAATCTGTCTTTTTGGGCTGCATAAGGGTCTTTTCCTCAAATCATGAATCCAGAAGGAAAAAGTGAGCCCAAGACACCTACTGATAGCTTTTTGGTGCTTCTTTTATCCCTGCCAACCTTCTACTGAAGTAAGGCACAAATGGAAGTAAACTAATAAGCAACTAATGAAATCTACACTACTTGCAATGAAAATACCTCTAAAGACAAATTAACAATGAAGCTATGAAATTAAGCTAAACATACAGATAGAAAAAAAGGAGCCTTGGCTACTAGGGTTGGGCCCTAACCCAAGATCTTTGGCCCTCTAAGTTAACTCGGTGTTGGCTCAAAACAAAACTCACTCTTACTACCAAAACATAAAATTACATCAAAATCTTCAACAAGCCTGGAGCTCGAAAAATAACTTAGAGTTTTAAAACAAAAATTCAAATCCTAATGAGGCTCTAGGCCTCTCTACTTATACAAATAAATTCCATAATGACTTCCTTAAAATTACGGAGGCTCAGCTCCCAAACTTGAGATAAACAAGCTCTTTGTCTCTCACTTGCTCATATGTCTTCTAATCCTCATAACTTGGTTGCTTGCACTTCGAGTTGGTGTGATAAATGGAGGAATATTCAAATGGGGGAGAAGTAAATGAGGAGGATTTACCTCCTACAACCCCTCTCCCTTGTCCCATTCGATTTTCAACCTTAGACTTTGCAAAAATTCCTTGATTTTATCCTTCAAACCTACTTTCAATGCATATTAGTCCACTAGGCATGATATCCCTCTCTAACGCATCTCATAAACAAAATATAATAAAAAACATGTAATAAGTTGTGAGAAACGTTGGTTTGACTAAGCTTGGAGGTGAATTAATGCCCATATAATTACCTAATGATGAGGCTCATCATAACCCCCTACTGAAAGTGTTGCTTATTCTCTTAGCAACTCAATCAATATCCATATCCTTCATGGCTCTTGTTGTAGCTTATATTGTGTTTAAGCTTATTATTCATTTATATCACAATGTGTGGTCTAAAAATAATTGCAAGGGTTTAACCTTAATGAGGCTCTCTTATCCTCAATGTATAAAATAAATGAAACATTTTATTTATTGTATATTAGAATCACAAAGGAAACAATTATTGAAGAATCGACCCATGTGATCTTTCAAATCGCAATATAAATAGTTATATGGAGTGGTCCTGTTAGATATATATATGTGTTAGCGATGTGATTAGATCGCAATCGCAAAAAGTGCAGTGGACAGTTATAGGAATTATTACCACAGGAATCACTGATTCCCAATTGCGATAAAGGCGTATCTTGAAAATTGTGCAAAGGCCTTGGAAAAGGTATGATTATGCATTTTTATATGTATTTCTATTATAAAGGGTTATAATAGAAATACAGTGCCGATATGAAGGGTTATGAGTTAAACCCAATTATAAGTGAAACTTGGATATATATATATGCAGCACAAATCATAATCAAAGGGTTAATAACATTAATCAAAGGATTGTGATTTGTGATTGCAGGTTGGACCCAAAACATATACACATTGTGTTTTAAAGTTCAACGGGTCCGCAGAGAAATGGGTGTTGGTTCTGTGGATTCCATTTGTGATGGGCCAGACCCATTATTTTATATGTTACATTTTAATGTTTCCGGCGGGTCCGCTGTATAGCATAGAGCATTATGTATAGGCATTTCGTTCTGTCGATTATGATATGCAATGGGAAGGACCCAAAGCTATATATATATTATATAAGTATATATATATATTATATATATATATATATATATATACCCTATATATATAATATAATATATATATATATATATTAATATATATATATATATAAAATATATATATATATATGTATATATAATATATATATATATGTTATATATATATATATAATATATGTATATATATATATAATATATATATGTATATATATATATTATTATAATGTTTATATTATATATATATATAGATATATATATATATATATAATATATTATTATATATAATATCTAATATATATATATATATTATATATATCTTATATTATGGGTTTTTCCGATTGCGATATGCGATGGCCGAACCCTAAATGGTTTATATGCTATGTTTTATAACTCCAGCATGTCCATCATATCATCAATTAGTAAGGTTTGGGTTGATACACCATTTGAAAGCATTGATTTTGATTTGTGATAGGAAGTCAATGGAGCATTGAGCGGGCGGACCCGATGGAATTATGAAGCAGAATTAATTATTTTTTAGTTTCATAACAATCAAAGGTTTGCGATTAATAATATGTACCAGAGGGCAACGGAAATAGAGCGCTCTGCAACAACAACCTCCACCACCGAGCCAGGGTTCAAAGAATTTCCTTGCAGAGATGTCGGGTTCTGAAACGAGCTTGGAAGATACTAACGGCCTCGAATGGACGACCAACTGAGTACGACAGGAATTCATAAATTTCTTTGAGTCGAAGGATCACACGGACTGGAAATCGAGTCCAGTCGTTCCTCTGAACAACCCTACTCTCTTATTTGCCAATGCAGTACTAAAGCAGGACAGCATCGCTGATAGTGTGGCATTCCGGTGCATCCTGGATAGTGCCCATAGGCTTCTGCATGGAATTTATGTGGATTGGGAGGAGCACAGGGGGAATATGCGCAGATCGAGACCAGGGTTCTCCGAACCAGATACCGCCAGGGCGGAACGGGCCTATATGATAAATCGGACTCAACCCATATCAGATCTGGTCGCCCATGCATTGATATGGGACATGCAAAAGCCACAGAGCAAAATCTCTGCATCAGATCCATCAATCACAAGAGTTGGAACTCCGACAAGAGGATTCCAAGTGTTTTTTCCCTGCACACTTAATGCTTGCGCAGCCTGGGGCGATCAAGCCAAATGCAGAGAAGAAGTTTGTCCCTCTCCTCACCATGGTTCGAAGGAATCCTGGATCTGTTTGAACCAGGCAGCAGGGGCCAGATCTGTACCAAATCTGCTTGAAGAATCACTTGCTTTTCAAATCCAAGTCAATTTCTCAGGCAAGACGACAATGCAATGGGCACACGCTATGGATCTCGTGCAGGACCTCGTGCAAAATCTTGAAAGCAGGCTAGGAATCCCCTCCTATTACATCAGACTGCTATACAAGGGAAAGCAACTCATGAATACCCTTCCTCTTTCCTATTACAGCATTCAAAAGGATGCCTCTATTGTGGCTACATTTCGTTTGAGAGGTGGTTCCTTTAGGCAGTCCTCCTCTGCCCATTCATTCTCCTATAAAGATGTTGTCCACAAAGATGCTGCCCATTCACAGCCTACTCCATCAGCAGGCCATCCATCTGGGGCTCCAAAGCCCTTTCTAGTAGACAAATCAGAGGATATTCCTTCAATCAATCTCTCCTATTCTGCGATTGATGATCGATATCAACTTTATGCAGAAGCCGCACTAGTATGCAGAATCAATGGGCTATGGCCTCGCACATCAGATCTATACCAATGGATTCACACCAATTGGACTAAAAAAAGCGAGATACACTTATGTTCAAAAGGATTCTTCATTGTGGTTTTTGACCGAGAAGAATATTATCATAAGGCCTTAATGGGAGGCCCTTGGTTTTGGGGCTCGGCAGGGCTTTTTCTTACTCCTTGGTTTCCAGAATTCGACCCTTCCACAGCTGTTATCACAAAAACTCCCATTTGGGTCAGGCTCCCGAACCTTCCATTGAATCTTTGGCACGTTTCGGTCTTCATAGCAATTGCAGATACTTTAGGAAGCTACCTGGCTGTAGACTCTTCGCGAAAGGAAAATGGGCTCTACACTTATGGCAGATTCTGTGCAGAAATAGACATAAGCATAGGACTGCCGGATCAGATTAATCTCAAGTATGGAGATTTCCTTTGGACTCAAACCTTGGATTACGAGAACACAGCTTTCCGCTGCCGCCATTGTCATCAAACAGGACATCTCCAAAGTTCCTGTCCCCAGTACCTCGACAAAAGGAAGACTCCTAAGCGCAAGCCCAAGTCCAAAAGCTGGAACCCATGTGTGCCTCCTCCGCCTATGGAAGATTCAGACTCCACCAGTTTAGATGAGGAGGAAATAGTTGCAGACGGAATGAACGTTGAGATTCTGCTGGATGCTCCCTTGGATGATCCGGCAAACCCCTCCGTCTCTTAGATTTCTCAGAAACGTGCTCATCTCACTTCTTCCTCAGATTCTGAGAAGGATGTTCCACCGCCAAGGCAGAACAGTCTTCAACTTGTTTCAGCTCAGCCAAATTCCACTGAATGGGTCAAAGTAAGCAAGGAAAAAGGAAAAAGAAGTTGTGTGACAGTAACAATCCCCTTAGGGTAGTTCTCTCTACTTAGTTCCGATTCTTTGTTATTCCATGTTCTCATTAGCCCTCTCCTGGTTCTTAGCCAAGGAGCAAGGCAGTGCCTATTTCCTTGGGCCCCCTTGCTTTTCTGCTACGCTTGCATGCAAGCTTGATTGTACTATACTCTTCTCTTTTTAATAGAATTAGTCTAATTTACAAAAAAAAAACAATCAAAGGTTTGCATTAATTTTGTTGTGTACAAGGAAAAATCAACGTTAAAGCTGAATCTGCAGAGGAAGGCAGTTGGGCATGTTTTCTTTGTATTTTTTCCAATCAAAATGCCCGATACATGTGTAAGTCTAGATTTATACACAATTCAAAGTCAAGCATTGTCTATTATGGTTAAAGTAGATTAATCATGATTAAGGAACATACAGAAGAACTCAGTGGTTGATTAACAGAGCAAGCCAACAGTTATTCTCATCTTCTAGTTCAATTATTTCTTGTTATTGTATGTTCTTTGTGGTGTCTTTTACCCTATGTAAAATTCTGTAATAGTTTTTACTTAAGATAGTTAGAGAAGCAGTTTAGTAGTTTGACAGTTTCAAAGATCAGCTACTGTTTCACAATGTATAAGAAGAGGAAAATTTACAGAGAAGAAGTAGGTTGTTCGAATTTTGGAGAACCTGGAGACTAAGCCACTGTATTCCTCATATAACTATTGATTAATGAAAGAATCAGAAGTTTCCATGAATTCTTGGGAATAATTTTGTAACTTCTCTGTCATGTGTCATCTTATGTTTTCTTCTTTCAAGTATAGTAATGAAGTTGTAGGTATTTATTTGCTTATGTAGATAAAGTTAAAATCCCTTAAAAGAGCACTCCTATACTTGAAGTTTTCATCTTCCTTTCTAAGTTATAGATAATAGTTTCCATGTAAGGCAACATATTATCTTTAACTTCTCCAAGGGTCGCAGATAATAGTTTTTGTGTCAAGCAGCATATTGTTTATGATTCATTTCTCATTTTCATAATTCTTCTAAGTGATCGATAGTAGGTTCTGTGTTGAGCAACATATTATCTTAAACTTCTTCTTCAAGCTTTCTTCTTTCATCATTTATATCTAGCAACAAATGGCATTATGAGATTTTCCAATCACATATGTATTAAGGGTTAAAGACCAAGTTTTCTAGGTCCTTCATTTAATAATACAACAAACAATAAAGTGACAAATAAGTGACAACAAACAATAATCATTAATGTCTTCAGCACAATTTCTCCACAACCAGGAAACTGGTTACTTAAGGTACAACATTAACTTGTGTCGTTGCGGGGGGAGAAGACAAGAATAATTTTCCCTGGCTTTTCAATATTTTCCTCTGGTTTTCCAGTGAGGAGGGAATATTTGGTGGTTTTGAATAAAAGTAATTAAATAAGAGCACATTTCCTTGGGTTTATCAAGTTTGAAGCTGATCCTTGAGAATGACAAGTTTCAGCAGTTGGTTGTACATTCACACCTGTGATTTTCACTTACAACATTGATTGGCAACTCCACTGTACTTTGAAGTTTTCTTTTCCGAGTTTTAATGGCTCTCCCTACATTCTTAGTCCATAAATTTGATCCATTTGATTTTACTGGGATTACCGGCTATCCTCATGATATGCCTACATTTTCCGTGTGGAATGAGTATCTTCCAAAATTCAGTAGAAAGGAATATGAAGATCCAGCTCAGCATCTCCAAGAGTTTCATGAATGCATGGAGTAGCACGACATCATTCATGAAGATGTGAAGATGAAGTTGTTTTTGTTTTCTTTGGACCTAGAAGCTAGGGTTTGGTTCAGGTCTCTGCTTTTTGCAAGCATTTCATCTTTGAAATATTTCCATTCAGTATTCAATTCTTCTTGTAGAATTTATTATCCACACAAGTTTCTTTTTGAAGGTTGTTGTGAATATTATGATTTTAAAGAAACTTTAAAGGCTCAAGATAATCTTGTTGATAATATATCAAGCATTCAGAGAAGTTATAGCCAAATTAACTATGAGCAAGTCTCTGAAAGTGAGGAATTATCATTTTCTCAAAATAATGTGGAGAAGTTTGTAAAGCATTTCTCTTCAATAATCTCCCAAGCAGTGAATTGGTTGACTATGTTCCAAGCAGATCAAGACCCTTAATACATGTATGACCAGAACATCTCAGAATGCCATTTGTTGCTAGATATAAATGATGAATGAAGAAATCTTGAAGGAGAAGTTAAAAATAATATGCTTCTTAACACAGAACCTATTATTCGTCACTTAGAAGAATTATGAAAATGAGAACTGAATCATAGACAATATGTTGCTTAACTCAGAAACTACTATCTGTGAACCTTGGAGAAGTTAAAGATAATATTCTGCCTTACACAGAAACTATTATCTATAACTTAGAAAGGAAGGTGAAAACTTCAAGTATATGAGCGCTCTTTTAAGGAATTTTAATTTTATCTACATAAGCAGATAAAGACCTTCAGCATCATTACTGTACTTGAAAGAAGAAAACATAAGATAACACATGAGAGAGAAGGTTACAAAATTATACCCAACAATTCATGGAAACTTCTGATTCTTTCATTAATCAATAGTTATATCAGGAATACAGTAGCCTAGTCTATAAGTTCTCCAAAATTCTAACCCCTTCTTTGTAAATTTTCATCTTTTTATACATTGTGGAACAGTTGTTGATTTCTAAAACTGCCCAAATTATTTAATTGGTTATCTAAATATATGAATTAAAAACTATTATAGAATTTTACAAAGGGTAAAAGACACCTCCAAGAACATTAAATAACAAGAAATAACTGAACTAGAAGATGAGGATAACTACTGGCTTGCTCTATTAATTAGTTGCTGAGTTCTTTTTTATATGCTTAAATAATGATTAATCCATTTTAGTCGTGATAAACTATGTTATCCATGTGTAAATCTAGGATTACATATGTATCAGCGTTTTGATTTTCCAAAATATAAAGGAAACAACACCAATAGCCTTCCTCTTTGGATTCGGCTCTAATACTAATTTTCCCTTTACACAACAAAGCATGCAAAAGCGAAACTGAAAAGAATTAACTCTATTTAATAAATCCATCAGATCCGCTTGTTCATCGTTACATTAACTTTTGTTCGCAAATCACAATTGACCCTTTTCAGTGGTGTATTAACCCAATCCTTTACAACTTTCGATATGACGGAAGCACTGGAGTATTAAACATAATATATAAACTGTCAGGTTTGGAATCTCCATTGCTCATTGCAATTGACAAAGGAACCAACATATATGCATAAAAGGCTTTGCGGACCCGCCGAAGTTATTAAATACATTAGATATATATTCGGGTCCGACCCTTATCGCAGATCGCAATTGGCAGGATCACATACATATATAATAGGCACTCTATGTTATTTCAGACCGCTGACATTATAAACACAATATATATCTTTTCGAGTCCATCATCAAAAATCGGAATCAGCAGAACCTATATGCATGTTTATGAGAGACCTTACTATACAGCGGAACTGCCGGAACTTTACAATGTAATAACTGGCCACTGCATTTTTCGATTGTGATTTGATCGCATTGCTAACACATATATATATATATATATAACCAGACCTGCTCCATATAACTATTTATATTTTGACTTGATTTTATCGCATAGCAACCCGGGGCTGATTCTTTTACACTTTTTATTTTTTATTTCGATATATAATAAATGAAATACTTCAATTCTTTTAGACTTTGTGGGGGTAAATAAAATAGGGGAGCTTCATTGAGGTTGAACCCCTGCAATGATTTAACTGATAAATAAAGCTAAAAACACAATATAGGCTACAACATCTGGCTCCAACTGGGGATAGTGCTTCTGCCGTAGAAGCACTAAGAACCTTAGATTAGTGCCTTATCCATTGGGCATGGAGTCATATATTTCTTTGCCAAGCTTAACTGTATGAAAATTTGTACAGTGAACCCACGTCAATATCTGCAGTGATAAGATGCTTGTGCTTTGATAGAAAAATATTGAGAATCATAGATCAATAGCCTTAGTTGGGCATGGAGTCCAAAACTGTGAAAACCCTGAAATTTGACAAACTGAAACCTGACATTCTTCATGTTTGGAACCTTTACAAAACAATTTCCAACTGGGAAAGTCACCCATATTCATCAACTAAGGATCAAACTGAAGAACTCCAACTGGAAACCAAATGCTCAACACCTGAGCTTATTTATGTAAAATTTCCTACATATGTACATGATTGATCTCCATCAAGTGAAGTCAATCTTCCATTGGTGCCAGGTTAGCATTTGAGTGCTTAATCTAGAACCATTCTGCCAATGAATCTTGAAAATGCAATTCATCCTTAACAAAAAATAAATTATGCATAAAATCAGCTCACAATGAAAATTAAGAGTATATCCACAAAATGATATGTGTATACTGCTGGTAAATTCTTCCATGTAATATGCCACAGGATCTTCAAAAGTATGAGAAAAAATATGTTCTTGATCAACTCTAAAAAATAAATTCTCTATGTATGAAGGTTCCTGCTCAATTGAACCTTCTATTGAGATAATATGTTCAACAGAACAATCAACAACATCTTTAAGAAAATGATCTATGTCACTTTCATGTCTCCACTTTTCATCTCTAAGCTTTGATTGAAAATAATTTGTAATTCTAACCTCAGGAAGAAAAAGAAATTTTTTCACATTACTATACGACATATGATCAACTTCAAACAAATTGTTTACCTCTGATCCATGGGCATCCTTATGTTCTTCAATGCAATGATATACAATCTCTTTATCAACTTTCTTTTTACATAAGATAGCCTCTTTTGCTATGATAGATGGCTCAATATATTGTTGTCCAACATATCCCACTTGCTAGTTTATTCTTGTATGTTCAACACCCAAATGATGAACTTGAAGAGCTTCGTCCTGTTCCCCATTTAAACCATTTTCATTATAGATATCAGGCTCATTAAATTTAACAAAATAGGAAATCTGGGGATTTATTTGCAACTTAATTATTTCTTCCTCTTCTCAACTGCTGAGCAAAAATTCTTGATGCATGTTTGAATTTTCCTCTATCTGAATACTCTCTTGATTTGCTTGGAATAGAGTCAACCAATTTTTTTCCTGGGAGATTATTGGAGAGAAGTGTTTTATAAACTTCTCCACATCATTTTGTGAAAATGATGCTTGATCTACTTGGAACATAGTCAACCAATTCACTACTTGGGAGATTATTGAAGATAAATGCTTTATAAACTTCTCCGCATCATTTTGAGAAAATGATAGTTCCTCACTTTCAGAGACTTGCTCATAGTTAATATGGCTATCACTTCTCTAAATGCTTGATATATTATCAAAAAGATCATTAATTTCATAAAAAAGATTATCTTGAGCCTTTAAAGTTTCTCTAAAATCATAATATTCACAACAACCTTCAAAAAGAAACTTATGTGGATAATAAATTCTACAAGAAGAATTGAATACTGAATAGAAATCTTTCAAAGATGAAATTATTGCAAAATGCAGAGACCTAAACCAAACCCTAGCTTCTAGGTCCAAAGAAAACAAAAACAACTTCATCTTCACATTTTCATGAATGATGCCCTACTGCTCCATGCATTCATGAATCTCTTAGAGATGCTGAGCTGAATCTTCATATTCCTTTATACTGAATTTTGGAAGATACTTATTCCATGCGGAAAATGCAGGCATATCATGAGGATAGCCAATAATCCCAGTAAAATCAAATGGATCAAATTTATGGACTAAGAATTCAGGGAGAGCCATTAAAACCCAGAAAAGAAAACTTCAAAGTTCAGTGGAGTCGCCAATCAATGTTGTAAGTGAAAATCATAGGTGTGAATGTAACCCCAACTCCAAACTTGATAAACCCAAGGAAAAGTGCTCTTATTTAATTGCTTTTATTTAAAACAACCAAATATTCCCTCCTCACTGAACAACCAGAGGAAAATATTGAAAACCCAAGGAAAAATAATCTTGTCTTCCCTCCCCAACAACGGTGCCAATTAATGTTGTACCTTAAGAAACCAATTTCCTAGTTGTGGAGAAATTATTCTTAAGACATTAATGATTATTGTTTGTTGTCACTTATTTGACACTTTATTGTTTGTTGTGTTCTCAAATGAAGGACCTGGAAAACTTTGTCTTTGGCCCTTAATACATGTATGACCAGAACATCTCGGAATGGCATTTGTTGCTAGATATAAATGATAAATGAAGAAATCTTGAAGGAGAAGTTAAAGATAATATGCTGCTTAACACAGAACCTACTATCCGCCACTTAGAAGAATTATGAAAATGAGAACTGAATCATAGAAAATATGCTGCTTAACTTGGAAACTAATATCTGTGACCCTTGCAGAAGTTAAAGTTAATATGGTGCCTTACATAGAAACTATTATCTATAACTTAGAAAGAAAGGTGAAAACTTCAAGTATAGGAGTTCTCTTTTAGGGAATTTTAACTTTATATAGATAAGCAAATAAATACCTGCAGCGTCATTACTATACTTGAAAGAATAAAACATAAGATGACACATGACAGAGAAGGTTACAAAATTATACCCAACAATTGATGGAAACTTCTGCTTCTTTCATTAATCAACATTTATATCAGGAATATAGTAGCCTAGTCTCCAAGTTCTCCAAAATTTGAACCCCTTCTTTGTAAATTTTCATCTTTTTATACATTGTGGAACAGTTGTTAATTTCTGAAACTGCCTAAATTATTTAAGTACTTCTCTAACTATATGAAGTAAAAACTATTACACAATTTTACATAGGGTAAAATATACCTCCAAGAACATCAAATAACAAGAAATAACTGAACTAGAAGATAAGGATAACTACTGGCTTGCTCTGTTAGTCAAAACACAAAAGAAACAAGTGTAAAAGAATTGGCCCATGTGATAAGTTTTAAATGATATTATAAATGGTTTTTTGGAGCCATCACCAATATATATATATATATATATTATATATATATAATTATATATATATTATAATATATATATATATATATAGTTAGTGATGTGATTAAATTGCAATCGCAAAGATGTAGCGGGCAGTTATATTATTACCACAGGAATCACTAATCGCCGATTGCGATAAAGGCATATCTTGAAAACTGTGCAAAGGCTTTGGAAAAGGTGGAAAAAGGTATGGTTACGCATTTTTATATGTATTTCTATTATAAAGGATTATAATAGAAATAAGCATTGAATAAGCCAGACCCGAAACACATATATATTATGTTTTAAAGTTTTTGTGGGTTTGCGTATAATAGGCGCCTTATATATATTTTATGTGTAGATTTTGCTGATTTGCGATTGTATGGTTTCCGACTGAAAATATATTTATTTTGTTTAATAACTCCGATGGGTCCGCAAAGCATCTTATGCATATGTGTTAGTTTATTTGCCGATTGCGATTTGCGATATGAAGTGGATCTGATGGATTTATGAAACAAAATTAATTATTTTTGAGTTCCATAATAATCAAAGGTTTGCATTTATTTTGCTATGTAAAAGGAAAAATCAACGTTAAAGCCGAATCTGAAGAGGGAGGAAGTTGGGCATGTTTTCTTTGTATTTTGGCTAATCAAAATGTCTGATACATGCGTAAGTCCAGATTTATGTACAAGTCAATGTCAAGCACTATCTATTATGGTTAAAGCAGATTAATCATTATTAAGGCATACACAAAAGAACTCAGCAGCCGATTAACAGAGCAAGCCAACAATTATTCTCATCTTCTAGTTTAGTTATTTCTCATTATTGTATGTTATTTGAGGTGTTTTTTACCCTCTGTAAAATTTTGTAATAGTTTTAATTTAAGATAGTTAGAGAAGCAATTTAGTAGTTTGACAGTTTCAAAGATCAGCAACTGTTTCACAATGTATAAGAAGAGGAAGGGGTGGTTAGAATTTTGGAGAACCTGGAGACTAGACCACTATATTCCTGATATCATCGTTGATTAATGAAAGAATCAGAAGTTTCCGTGAGTTTTTGGGTATAATTTTGTAACCTTCTCTGTCATGTGTCATGTTATGTTTTCTTCTTTCAAGCATAGTAATGAAGTTGTAGGCCTTTATTTTCTTATGTAGATAAAGTTAAAATTCCTTAAAAGAGCACTCCTATACTTGAAGTTTCCACCTTCCTTTCTAAGTTATAGATAATAGTTTCTGTGAAGGACTAGCATATTATCTTTAACTTCTCCAAGAGTCACAGATAGTAGTTTCTATGTTAAGCAACATATTATCTATGATTCAGTTCTCATTTTCATAATTCTTCTAAGTTACAGATAGTAGTTTTTGTGAAAAACTAGCATATTATCTTTAACTTCTCCTTCAAGATTTCTTCAATCATCATTTATATCTAGCAACAAATTACATTCTGAGATGTTCCGGTCATAGATGTAATAAGGGTTAAAGACCAAGTTTTGCAAGTCCTTCATTTGAGAACACAAAAAACAATAAGTGACAGTGAATAATATTTATTAATGTCTTAAGAACAATTTCTTTATAGCTAGGAAATTGGTTTCTTAAGGTACAACATTAACTGGCACCATTGCCGGGGAGAGAAGACGAATACTTTTCCTTGGGTTTTCACTATTTTCCTCTAGTTGTTCAGTGAGGATGAAATACTTGGCTGTCTCGAATAAAAGCAATAAAAGGCGACTCCATAATAACGAAGACCACAGCCTGCAAAGCAATGGAATAAGAGCACTTTTCCATAGGTTTATTAAGTTTGAAGCTGATTCTTGAGAATGACAAGTTTAAGCAGTTGGTTGCACACTGTAATTTGAAGTTTTCCTTTTTGGGTTTTAATGGCTCTCCCTAAATTCTTAGTCCATAAATTTGATCCCTTTGATTTTACTGTGATTACCAGCTATCCTCATGATATGCTTGCATTTTCCACATGGAATGAGTATCTTCCAAAATTCAATAGAAAGGAATATGAAGATCCAGCTCAGCATCTCCAAGAGTTTCATGAATGCATGGAGAAGTAGGGCATCATTCATGAAGATGTGAAGATGAAGTTGTTTTTATTTTCTTTGGACCTAGAAGCTAGGGTTTGGTTCAGGTCTCTGCCTTTTGTAAGAATTTCATCTTTGAAAGATTTCCATTCAGTATTCAATTCTTCTTGTAGAATTTATTATCCACACCAGTTTCTTTTTGAAGGTTGTTGTGAATATTATGATTTTAAAGAAACTTTAAAGGCTCAAGATAATCTTGTTGATGAAATTAATGATCTTGTTGATAATATATCAAGCATTCAGAGAAGTGATAGCAATATTAACTATGAGCAAGTCTCTAAAAGGGAGGAACTATCATTTTCTCAAAATGATGCAGAGAAGTTTATAAAGAATTTCTCTTCAATAATCTCCCAAGCAGAGAATTGGTGGACTATGTTCCAAGCAGATCGAGCATCATTTTCACAAAATGATGTGGAGAAGTTTATAAAGCATTTCTCTTCAATAATCTCCCAGGCAAAGAATTGGTTGACTCTGTTCCAAGCAAATCATGAGAGTATTCAGATGGAGGAAAGTTCAAACATGCATCAAGAGTTTCTGCTCAATAGTCAAGAAGAGGAAGAAATAATTAAGTTGCAAATAAATCCCCAGAGTTCCTATTTTGTTAAATTTGATGATCCTCCTATCAATAATAAAAATGGTTTAAATGGGGAACATGACAAAGCTCTTCAATTTCATTAGTTCGGTGTTGAACATACAGGAAGAAAACAACAAGTGGGATATGTTGGACAACAGTATATTAAGCCATCTATAATAGCAAAAGAGGCTATCTTATGTGAAAGAAAGCTGATAAAGAGATTGTATATCATTGAATTGAAGAACATAAGGATGCCCATGGATCAGAGGTAAACTATCTATTTGAAGTTGATCATGTGTCATATAGTAATGTGAAAAAATTTCTTTTTCTTCCTAAGGTTAGAATTACAAATTATTTTCAATCAAAGCTTAGAGATGAAAAGTGGAGACATGAAAGTGACATAGATCATTTTCTTAAAGATGTTGCTAATTGTTCTGTTGAACATATTATCCCAACAGAAGGTTCAATTGAGCAGGAGCCTTCAACATAGAGAATTTTTTTTTGGATTTGATCAAGAACAAATTTTTTCTCATACTTTTTAAGATCCCGTGGCAGATTACATGGAAGAATTTATCAACAGTCTACACATATCATTTTGTGGATATACTCCTAATTTTTGTTGTGAGCTGCTTTTATGCATAATTTATTTTTTCTTCAAGATGAATTGCATTTTCAAGATGCATTGGCAGAATGGTTCTAGATTAAGCACTCAAATGCTAACCTAGTACCATTGGAATATTGACTTCACCTAATGGAGATCAATCATCTACATATGTAGGAACTTATACATAAATAAGCTTAGGTGTTGAGCATTTGGTTTTGCAGTTGTAGTTCTTCATTTGAATCATTAGTTGATGAATAAGGATGACCTTCCCAGTTGGAAACTGGTTTGCAGAGGCTTTAGACTTCAAGATTGTCAGGTTCCAGTTTGTCAAATTTTAGGGTTTTCACAGTTTTTGACTCCATGCCCAACTAAGGCTACTGATCTACGATTATCAATATTTGCTAACAAAGCACAATCATCTTATCACTACAGATATTGGTGTGGGTTCACTGTACAAATTTTCACATATTTAAGCTTGGTGAAGCTATATATGACTCCATGCCCATTGAATAAGGCAGTAATGTTGGCATTATGTTTCTGGTATTGTTATATGTTACAGATGTTGTACTTGATGGCAACACCCATGGCATGGCTCTCAATATGATGAGAATTAAGAAGTACACAGGAGAAAAGTTCATGGAATTTTATGCATAGAAAAGTTTATAAAATTTTATTTCATGTGGAGAAAAGTTCACAGAATTTTATGCAGAGAAAAGTTTATTTCATGTGGCAGAACTTACCTTTGGTCCATGGTAGTTAGTCCTTGGAATTTGAACCTATGGTTTTTGAACCATGGCATCTCGACAGACGTGTTGATCCCTAGTACTGAGTTGATGGTATTGGTTTGTTATGGTTTTGGCCCGTGGTATTGGTCCATGATTTGAGGAAGAGCTTGCCTATATAAAGCGAAGGAGATCATTTGGCTTGAGTATGCTTTTGGGTTGAATATCTTAAGATTTGAAATCTTGGGTTATTGTTTCAAAAGCTTGATCTATATGAAAGTGAAGTGGAAAGTGAATCTGTGAAGTGTGATCTCTCGAGCGCTGCAGCTGCGGGAGTGCGGAGGCACCGCAAGAGGCGCCGTAGGAGACGCCACAGAAGGCGCCACAGGAGACGCCGCAGGAGACGCCACAGAAGGCGCCGCAGGAGATGCCACAGAAGGTGCCGCAGGAGACGCCACAGGAGGCACCGCAGGAGATGCCACAGGAGGCGCCACAAGAGACGCCGCAGGAGGCGCTGCAGGAGACACCGCAGGGGGCGCCGTAGGAGATGCCGTAGGAGGTGCTGCAGGAGATGCCATAGGAGGCGCCACAGGAGACGCCACAGGAGGCGCCGCAGGAGACGCTGCAGGAGGCGCCACAGGAGACGCCGTAGGAGACACCGCAGGAGGCGCCGCAGGAGACGCCGCAGGAGGCGCCGCAGGAGGCGCCGCAGGAGATGCCGCAGGAGGCGCCGTAGGAGACACCGTAGGAGGTGCCGTAGGAGGCGCCGCAGAAGACGCCGCAGAAGGTGTTCTGGGTTTAGTTTTGTGTTATTGTGGATCTGGTTATCTGGGTGACTTACTGGTACTTGATTATCATTTGATATTTATGGATCCAGTTTGAAAATTTATGAAAAGTGGTCCTTGAAAGAAAAGAAGTAGGGGGTTGTAGCTCCCTTCCAGGAGAGACTGGAAAACGAGAGAGAGTTGTAGCTCTCTGTAGGTTGCAGCTTGCGTACTGGTAAAGGACTGCACCAGTACAAGACCATTGTAAAAGGAGTTTCTAATTTGAAAGAAGATAGAGACATATTGCAGCAGGTGGTTTTCACCCACATTGGGTTTCCGCCTTATATCTGGTGTTCTTTGATGTGACTGTCTGTTTTTCTTGTTCATGCTCATTGTTTTATGGTACTGATATGCAAAAATAATTCAAAGTATAAATAAGGAAGAATTGTTAAAAAGGACTAGATAATACTGATTCACCCCCCCTCTCAGTATTATTTTCAACA
>APFE030191575.1:6523-17960 GCA_000404065.3 Pinus taeda
CCCATATGAATGAGTGAGTCACTTCGTCCATCATTTCTTGATTTTGGCTGGATTTTGTAAAGTCATTTATTTCATCATCTCATCCATTCATCCTTCTCTCTCCTCTCTTGTTTGGGTACGCATTTCTGGAGCTGCTTCTCTCACACGTGCGAAGAAGGAAGAATGATTTTTTGTTTAGGGCAACGTTGACCGAGTTTGACCGAAGTTGCAGAGGTGTTTTGGACAGCGTTTTGACCAGCGTTGACTCTTCTTGAGTGCAGATTGGTTTAGGCTGCCTCTCCTTGGAAGGACACAATTCTGGACAGCCTTCTTGACCTCTCTTTGACCCTATGTTGACCAACATTGACTATGCTAGGGCTGGCCGCAAGCTTGACTATTGTTGACCGAAGTTTGACTAGGATTTTCGGACTGTTTTGAGCTGCTTCTCCTTGTTTTTGGAGGCCAAGTTGACTGGGCTATTGACTGAGCTGATTAGAGGTCAAATCTGACCTATTTGACCAACGTTGACTTTGTTGGTTAGGGTTTGATGTTGCTGTCATAAAATATCAGTTTTGTATATTTGTACTATCTCTTTCTCTCTGTTGAACTATTGAAGATTATAAGAAGAATTGATCAAGGGTTTCCCCACATTGGGGTTTGTCCCTGACCGATGCCACATCTTGTGTCCTCTTGTCTTGGCTTGTCTTCTACTATTTATGTTTATGTTCTATCTGCATTTTACTATCATGCTGATGTGATTGCTAATCTGGAAATTGATATTGGATTAATAAGAAATTTGAAGTAAATTGCTCTTCAGCATAGAACATACCAAAATTAACATGGTTTCAGAGCTAAGGTGAAGACAAAGCCCAAGCAAGAGTGACAGAGCAATCACCGAAGACAGTTGGAAAGGACAAAAGGCTCAATGGGTTCCTCATCCCACTTCCCGACTAAAGACAAGCTCCGTGAAAACTCTGACTACCACAAATGGAAGATGTCTCTTTTTCTGACATTGGAAGAACAAGGTGTTGGACTATGTGAAGGGTAAAATCCATGAGCCTCCATCAAATGCACTGGCTGCTACAAAGAACAAGTACACTAAGGGTGAAGTCAAAGCGAAGAAGATTATCAAAGATTCCATTGACAAGCGTCTGGTGGCCTACATCTCCGACTTGAACACCTCCAAGGAGATCTACGACAGATTGGTAAGCATGTTCAAGGTTAGTGATGCAAATCAAGTTTTGTTCCTGAAAAATAAGTTGAAGGATATCAATAAGGGCAAGGACGAGGATATTCAATCCTACTTCTTAAGGATCACTAAGATCAAGAATGATCTTCTATCGATTGGATAAGTCATTCCTAACAGGGACCTGAGTGGTATATATTTAGAACCACTATTCTCAATAATGATCGAATTTTGGGATTTGAAGAATTGATGTGGAGATGCATTCAAGAAAAGACAAGAATGGTGGAGCAAGAAATGCCTTCAAATAGAGGCAACCCCACTGCTTTCTCCGTTCATGCCAAAAGGAGAAATAATTCTGGGTCTAAAGGAAATTTCAAAGGTAAGCACGGATCTAAGGGTGGAAGGAAGGGCAGATGCTTTGTTTGCAAAAAGTTTGGCCACTATGCGAGGGAGTGTCCATAGAAAGGACGCATCACATGAGGATGATCACAATCACTCCAGGGGCAACTTCAACAACAACAAGCAAAGGAATGGCAGGTTCAATGGCAGAGGAAAAAGGAATGCAGGAAATCATGGAAATGGTCAACCCTCCAAGAAAGCAAGGAACTCTAGGTATGAAGAATCAAATATTGTTAACAATAAGCAAAATGAGTATTATCTTATATCGGCCCTCTCCATTACCTCTCCTCCGAACACGTTGGGGAATTGGCTTATTGATAGTGGTGCCTCAAGGTACTTCACTAGATACAAGGAAGCTCTCTCTAATTTGATAGAGAAGGAAACAAACTTGGAGATTATTCTTGGAGACAATGCCACCTATCCCATAAAGGGTGTAGGGAATGTTACCCTTCAATTGAATCAGAGTAACACGATTCATTTACAAGAAGTTCTTTAGGTACCTGATCTCAAGAAGAACCTAGTGTCCATTTCAGCAATGGAATACAAAGGCTACAAGGTGGCATTCATCGATGGAAAGGTACGTGTTTGGAAAAAAAACTTTAAAGATCCTTTTACACTTGGGTTCCGGGTTGACTCTTTGTATCAAGTTGGAGGAAGTCCATTGGGGGCCATGTCTTGCAACACATCTCTACAATCTGAAGTATGGCACCGGAGGTTTTCCCATCTTTATTATAAGGCCCTTCCCGATGTGAGACAGATGGTGACAGGGATGCCCAAGTTCAAAGTAGAGCATGAAGGTATATGTCTTGGATGTGCTAAGGGAAAACTTAAAAGGGGACCATTCCCCTCTAGTAATAGAAAGACCACAGATATATGGAAGTTGGTCCACTTCGACATATCTGGTATGATGCCCGTAAACTCTTTGGGAGGATATTTACATTATCTCACTTTTACAAATGATTATTCTCACAAGACTTGGATCTACTTCTTGAAAAGGAAAGATGAAGTGTTCACCTGGTTCCGTCACTTCAAAGCCATGATCAGAAATCAATTCGAAAAGAGAATCAAGATATTGAGGATTGATAATGGGGCCAAGTACGAATCCAATGAATTCCATGACTATTGCAGAGAAGTTGGCATTAAGAGGGAGACCACTATACCATACACTCCTGAGCAGAATGGTGTGGCTGAGAGGAAGAACCATACTATCATGGAAGTTGTTCGTGCCATGCTTCATGATCAAAGGCTTCCGAAATTTCTATGGGTCGAAGCTGCGAATATTACTGTATATGTTCAAAACTGATGCCCTCATCAAGCACTAAACTCCAAGACTCACGAAGAAATGTTCACTCGTAAGAAACCCGATGTCTCTAATTTTAGAATTTTTGGAAGTCCCATATACTTTCATGTGCCGAAAGAGAAAAGAAGCAAATTGGGTGCATCTGGAAAAAAAGGAATCTTTGTGGGCTATAGCGAAGTTGAGATAAGTCATGATAAGTCATGATGCACCTTTGACGAAGTTATGGCTCTTAGAAAGGTTGACAACCTCCCCATACCAAGGAAGGATAAAGAAACTGACACCGAAAAGAAAGGTGAAAAAGAAGATGAAACGATGCCGGATGTTGATGAACCTATGGATCCTATTGATCCTCCTCCTCAAGAGCCCTCTTCCTCCAAGAAGAGGCCCTCATGGCTTAGGGAGACTCTCGAAGATGTTGAGAGACATATTGCACCAAGGGGGATTTTCCGTGAAAGCAAGAAGCTGACTAGGTATCAGGGTTACTTGACCATTATGAGCACTATCATTCAAAATGAGCCTACATCATTTGAAGAAGCTGTGAAGCATCAAGTTTGGAAGGATACTATAAATGAAGAATATGAGTCCATTATGAAGAATGGTGTCTAGTATGTGGGCCCTAGACTCCAGGACAAATCGGTTGTAACTTCTAAATGGCTTTACAAAATCAAGCATGGAGTTGATGGGAGTGCAGAAAAGTACAAGGCTCGCTTTGTTGCTCGAGGCTTCTCTCAAAAGGAAGGTGTAAATTACGATGAGATATTTGGACCTGTTTCCCGATACATCACCATCCACTCAATCATAGCCCTTGCCGCTTCGCAAGGATGGAACCTACATCAGGTGGATGTCAGGAACGCTTTCTTGCATGGTTCGATGAAAGAGAAAGTCTATGTGGAACACCCGAGGGGTTTGAAATTCATGATCGGAAATCTCATGTATGCAGGTTGAAGAAAGCTCTCTATGTGTTGAAGCAAGCACCCCGAGCTTGGTATGAGAGGATCAATAGCTACTTGATGACGTTGGGATTCACTAGGAGTGAAGCCGATCTGAAGCTTTACTTTAAGGTTGAAGATGATAGACCTCTCATACTGGTGCTTTATGTGGATGACCTCTTTCTGACTAGTGCAGACCCTCTCATTCAAACATGTAAGAGGGAGTTGGCTTCCGAATTTGAGATGAAGGACCTAGGACTGATGCACTACTTCCTAGGGTTGGAGGTCTAGCAAAAGCCAGGAGAAATTTTCCTATCTCAAGGAAAATATGTTGTGAAGATATTGGAAAGATCTGGGATGGTTGCAAGCCCGTGACTACCCCGATGGAGCTTAACTTTAAGAAGTTATGCAGTAGTGCTACCGACTTGAATTGGGAAATGCTTCTGAGTATCGTCAACTCATAGGAGCACTAATGTTCTTGGTGAACTCCCATATGGATATATGTTTTGCAGTTAACACATTGAGCCAATATATGGTTGAGCCTCATCACACACACTGGATTGGTGCCAAGAATCTTCTGAGATATCTTCGAGGCACAATCACTCATGGGCTAAGATACACTGTTGGAGATGTGAGGTTGCATGGTTATTTTGATGCTGATTGGGCAGGTAGTGTGGTGGATTGCAAGAGCACTTCTAGGTGCTACTTCTATTTGGATTCTACTTTGATATCCTGGATGAGCAGGAAGCAGAAGTTGGTTGCTTTAAGCACCGCTAAGGCCAAATACATAGCTGGGAGTATGGCCTCTTGTGAAGCTGTCTGGTTGAGGAAGCTCTTCAGTGAGTTGTTTGGACAACCAGAGTGGGATCCAATTATCAGAGAATCTCATATTTCATGATCGCTCCAAGCACATCGATATCAAGTATCACTTTATTCAAGATATGGTACAACAAGGAGAAATAAGGCTCCATCACATTGGGACTGATGAGCAGGTCACCGACATTCTAATGAAGCCCCTGGGAAAAGTCAAATTCTTGATTTTCTGAGAATGACTAGGAGTCGTGGAGAGACCCTCCTATGAGGGTCCTATATGATATGGACATTGAGCTATGGGAGCTCCAAGGGGCTTGAAGTACTTCTTGGAGCAATGAGCAACCATAGGGTGAGTGGTTCAGCCTTCCCCTAGTGGTTTGCTATGTACAAGGTGAGTGGTTCAACCTTCCCCCTGTAATACCCCATGGTGACATGTAGGCAAGATGAGTGGTTCATCCTTATCCTGCTGAGACATCCTACCCATGTAGTCTGGGACTCATGGGAAGTACCTCTCGTGTTAGAATTGGCAACTAGGGAAAAACTTTATGTGGGTCATCTTATTCATGGCCGATAATATTTTTATTAGATTCCTCTCATCGAGAGGTGTAGGATTGATATAAATATCATCCGATTCCGATAAGTGTTCATGGAGATATGAATTTATTTTGATTGTGGAATTATTAGCAAGCCGACCTACAACTGATGTAGGCTCAGAAGCCCAGCAATGGCATCTATTCAAACACCAACGTTGTGTATAAATATAGGAGGACTTTTCCTCATTTGGAATCACTCATCTCATTACATCTCTCTCTCTCTACTGCGCAGAAAAGAGTCTCTTCTCTACTGTGCAGAAAAGGGTCTCTCCCTCACACATGTGAAGCCAAAAGCTGTTGAAACTGAAGCAGCAATTGCAGAAGTAAAGTTTGACCTGCGTGGACTAGAAGATCTCCTCATCTGAATTGCGTTGTAGGTTCATCTGAACTTCCTCTGAAAGCAACAACTTTTGGTGGTGGAATCAAGTCAATCCGATGGACGGTTTGCAAGATATCGACTGCCCTAGTTTGAAGGAAGTTGCCGACACTGAAGCTGCAACTGCATAAGTAAAGTTTGACCTGCGTGGACTAGAAGATATCCTCATCTGAACTGCATTGTAGGTTCATCTGAACTGCATTGTAGGTTCATTTGAACCTCCTCTGAAGGCCGCAACTTTTGGTGGTGGAATCAAGCCGATCCGACGGTCGGTTTGTGAGATATCGTCTGCCCTAGTTTGATGATGAAGCCCTTAATGTTGATGCTACTAATCTAGGGTTTGCTACTGCTGATATAAATCAGATTTATTGTACTATTTCTCTCTGCTGAATTATTGAAGATAAAAGAAGATTTGACCAAAGGGTTTCCCCACACATTGTGGGGTTTGTCCCTGGCTAGCCGTCACATCTTGTGTTTCTTGTCTTGGCTTGTTTTCTGTCGATCGTTTAATGTTCTATCCACACTTTTATCTACATATGATGGCTAATCTGGGGAATATAATAAGAAAAAAAAGTAAACTGTTATAAGCATAGAACATACCATAACTTAACATGGTATCAGAGATGAGGTGAAGACAAAGCCCGAGCAAGAGCAAGAGCAATCACCAAAGAGAAGATTGGTGAGGCTATCATAAAAGAACTATGGCATCCTCAACACTCTTTCTTGCCGAAGACAAGCTCCATGAGAAAGCTGACTATCACGGATGGAAGATGTCTATCGATCTAACCCTTGAAGATTAAGGAGTGCTAGACCATGTAAGAGGTAATATTGTTGAGCCTCCATCAAATGCATCCGTTGCTGCATGGAACAAATGGAAAACCGGAGAAGTCAAAACAGAAGATCATCCGGGACTCTATCGACAAGCACTTGGTGGCCTACATCTTTGAACTGGACACCTCCAAGGAAATCTACGATACACTAGTGAGTATATTTAAAGTTAATGATGAAAATCAAGTTTTGTTTCTTAGAAATAAACTGAGGGAAATCAAGAAGGGTAAAGATGAGAGTATGCAAGCATACTTCTTAAGAATCACTGAGATCAAGAAGATCTCCTATCTATTGGGGAGACTATTACTGACAGAGAAATGGCACTCACGACTCTTGGAGGATTACCATCCGAATGGTACATGTTCAAGACTACTCTTCTGAACAATAATATAATTCCTGGTTTCAAGGAATTAATGGCTAGATGCATTCAAGAATAAACAATGATAGAAGAGCAAGAAATGCCCATGCCTAAAGGTCCTCCTGCTACCTTTTCTTCTCATGCTAAGAAAAGAAATAATTCTGAGACTAAATCAAAAGGAAAGTTGAACCTAAGGGTGGGAGAAAAGGACGATGTTACATCTGCGATAAAGCAAGTCACTATGCAAGGGAGTGCCCTGATAGAAAGGACTCACACCAGGACGATGATCAAAATCCCTCTGATGGCAATCAAAGGAAAGACAAATTCAATAGCAAAGGTAAGAGGAGAGCTGGGAATCAAGGAAGAGGACAACCATTCAAGAAGGCTAGAAATTCCAGGATGTATTAAATGCACCTGACCTCAAAAAGAACGTGGTGTCCATCTCAGCAATGGAAGACAAAGGCTACAAGGTAACCTTCAGCGATGCCAAGGTACGTATATGGAAAAATAATGTTAAAGATGCCTTTACTCTTCAGTTTCATGTTGATTCATTATATCAGTTCAATGGAAGTCTACCAGGTATCATGTCTTATGACACATCTCTTCAATCCGAACTTTGGCATCAAAGGTTTGCCCCCCTTCATTATAAAGCTCTACTTGGTGTAAGACAAATGGTGACAGGGATGCCCGAATTCCGAGTAGAGAAAGAAGGTGTATGTTTAGGATGTGCCAAAGGAAAGCTCAAAAGGGGACCATTCCCCTCAAGCCAAAGCAAGATCTCCGATATATTACAGTTGGTTCACTCAAGCATATCTGAGGCTAGCATTCAAAGGGAGACTACTACACCACATACTCTTCAGCAGAATGGTGTGGCGGAAAGGAAGAACCGTACGATTGTGGAAGCTATCTCTATGGGTAGATGATCTAACAATGCCTGATGTGGAGGAGCCCATGGATCCTATTTATCCACCTGAGCCTTCCTCTTCTAAGAAGAGACCTTCATGGCTTAGGGGGATACATGATGATGTTGAAGGACATGCTGCACCCCGAGGAACCTTTTATGAAAGTAAGAAACCTAACAGTTATCAGGGATACCTGACCATCATGAGCACGAACATACAAAATGAGCCTTCATCATTCTCAGAAGCCATCAAGCATCAAGTATGGAAGGATGCTAGGACCGAAGAATATGAGTCTATTATGAAGAATAATGTCTGGGAAGTAGTTCCCAGACCCTACGACAAGACAGTTGTTACTTCCAAATGGCTTTACAAGATAAAGCATGCAACAGATGAAAGTACAGAAAAGTATAAGGCTCGTTTTGTGGCTCGTGGTTTCTCCCAGAAGGAAGGTATAGACTATGATGTGATATTTGCACATGTTGCCAGATATACGACCATCTGCTTGATCATAGCCCTTGTGGCTTCACAAGGATGGAACCTACATCAGATGGATGTCAAGACCGCGTTCTTGCACTGTTCGATCAAAAAAGAGGTCTATGTGGAGCAACCCGAAGGATTTGAGATTTATGATTGAAAATCTCATGTATGCAATTTGAAGAAGGCTCTCTATGGGCTAAAGCAAGCACCCCAAGCATGGTATGAGAGGATCGATAGTTACTTGATGAAGCTGGGATTCACTAGGAGTGAAACCGATCCTAACCTTTACCTTAAGGTTGAAGATGACAAGCCTCTCATACTGGTGTTGTATGTGGATGACCTCTTTCTAACAGGTGCATACCCTCTCGTTCACAAATGTAAGAGGGAGTTGGCTTCTGAATTTGAAATGAAGAACCAAGGACTTGAAGTGTGGCAAAAGCTAAGGGAAATTTTCCCCTATCTCAAGGAAAATATGTGGTGAAGATTCTGAAAAGATTTGGTATGATGGACTGCAAGCTGGTGACTACCTCGAGGATCTTAACTTTCAGAAGTTATATGGTAGTGATGTCGGACCAGATTTGGGAAATGCCTCTGAGTTTCAAAAACTCATTCGCGTTGGTGTTCTTGGTGAACCTCCGTCCGAACATATGTTTTGCAGTTAGCATTGTGAGCTCATATTTGGTTGAGCTTCACTAGATTGGTGCCAAGAATCTTCTGTGATGTCTTTAGGACACAATCTCTCATGGATTGAGATACACTGCTAGAAATATGAAACTGCATGACTATTCGAATGTTGATTAGGAAAGTAGTGTGGAGGATCACTGGAGCACTTTTAGTGTTGCTTCTCTTTGGATTCTGCTTCGATATAATGGATGAGCAGGAAGCAGAAGTCGGTTGCCATAAGCACTGCCGAGACCAGATACATATCTACGAGTATGAACTCGTATGAAGTTGCCTGGTTGGGGAAGCTCTTCAGTGAATTGTTTGAACACATACCATTGTGATTCACTGTAACAACTAGAGGTGGGATTCGATTATTGAGGAATCCCGTATTTGTCGATTGCTCCAGCAGATAGACATCATCTGGGAGATGGTAAGTTGATGAGCAAGGAGGCACCATCGCATTAAGATGATGTATAAGTCGATACACCTTGTCAAAGCCCCGAGGAAAGATTTAATCTGTGATTTTCCCAAACGACTTGGAGTCGTCAAGAAACCCTTGTACAAGGATCTTGCATGTTGCATACATTGAGCTTTGGGAGCTCTGAGGGCTTGCAATTCTTGCTGGAGCAACATACGACCACAAGGTGACTCACCCTCCCCTGGTGGTGCGCACTGGAACAAGATGATTCGCTCTCTTGTCGGACAAGATGATTCGCTCTCTTGTGGAACAGGATGATTTGCTCTCCTATGTAGCAAGATGATTAGTTCTCCTGTGAGGCATGGATTGATGTGTTCTCCATGGCGATTGTAGCAGGATTGATGTGTTCTCCTGTGAGGCCTAGATTGATGTGATCTCCATGGCGATTGTAGCAGGATTGATGTGTTCTCTTGTAAGGCCTGGATTGATGTGTTCTCCATGGCGGCCTGGATTGATGTGTTCTCCATGGCGATTGTAGCAGGATTGATCTGTTCTCCTGTGAGGCCTGGATTGATGTGTTCTCCATGGCAATTGTAGCAGGATTGATGTGTTCTCCTATGACGCCTGGATTGATGTGTTCTCCATGGTGACTATAACAGGATTGATGTGTTCTCCTGTGAGGCCTGGATTGATGTGTTTTCCATGGCGGCCTGGATTGATGTGTTCTCCATGGCGATTGTAGCAGGATTGATGTGTTCTCCTGTGAGGACAGGATTGATTAGTTCTCCTGTCGAGGCATCCTACCCATGTAGTCTGGGACTCATGAGAAGTACCTCTCATCTGATCAATGAGCAGGGAAATGAAGTTACAAAACCATAGTAGTACCGATGGACGCATCGTTGTATCTACTGTACTCCCTACGCTAGGATGACCTCCGTTGATCTGAGATCAATGATACTGGTTTGGGACTAGTGGTAGGAGTTATACCATACTATGACACTGACTTTGGGTCAGTTGAGACTAGTCTAGGACCAGTGGTACATACTTTGAGACTGACTTTGTGTCATTGCAGTACTGGTCTGGGACCAATGAGAGTGGCACATACTATGACGCTGACTTCGGGTCGATTGAGACTGGTCTGGGACCAGTGGTACACTCTCTGAGACTGCGATACTGGTCTGGGACCAATGGTAGGAGTGGTACTTACTATGAAGCTGACTTCGGGTCGATTGAGATTGGTCTAGGACTAGTAGTATGCACTCTGAGACTGACTTTGAGTCAGTGGAGGATGCTACTGGTCTGGGACCAGTGGTAGGAGTTGTATTCACTATGACGCTGACTTCGGGTTGGTTGACACTGGTCTGGGACCAGTGGTACATGCTCCGAGACTGACTTTGAATTAGTATGATACATCCTCGATCATTTCTTCTTCTTCATAATTCAGACAAAAGCAGAGCAGAACAGAACAATGCAAGAGCAGAGCAGAACAATACAGATCAATACAGCACAGAACAAGACAAAGAAGAACAGGCAGAATAGAGCAGCGCAGGGCAAGGGTCAGGCTGTACAGGGCAGTGCATTTGATAGATGAAAAGTAACGACTGATAGACAGATTGCAGATGAAGTTCTCCCTAGTTGAGAGGGAGTGTTAAAATTGGCAATTAGGGCAAAACTTCATGTGGGTCATCTTATTCATGGCTGATAATATTTTTATTAGATTCCTCTCGTCGAGAGGTGTAGGATTGATATAAAGATCATCCGATTTCGATAAGTATTCATGGAGATATGAATTTATTTTAATTATAGAATTATTATCAAGCCGACCTACAACTGATGTAGGTTCAGAAGCTCAACAGTCGCATCTATTCAAACACCAACGTTGTGTATAAATATAGGAGGACTTTTCCTCTTTTGGAATCACTCATCTCATTACATCTCTCTCTCTCTCTACTGCGCAGAAAAGAGTCTCTTCTCTTTTTTGTGAGAATAATTTCGGCAAAATCACATAAAAAATCATTTGTCGACGCGTTTCGAACCAACCAGTGTGGTTCATCGTTAGGACAAGTTGAAGATCCAAACTGAGCGATGAGTTAAATAGGGACCGCTGGTCATTCCAACAGCTAAATTTGACTGAGTAACGGTTAAACAGGACCTCTAACAGCTAGGTTTGACCAGGTCCAAGGGGAGGGACCTAAATTTCATTTAATTATTTTATT
>APFE030191575.1:25806-46562 GCA_000404065.3 Pinus taeda
TTATCAAGGCCAACGGTTCTTGCCTTGTCATACCCAGGGCTCTTGTATCCTTTAGGGGCATCATTTATGGCCGAAACCATTTCGTGCCAATAAGGTGAGCGAAGAACGTTGAATGGTAACCCACATGCATAGAGAAACCTGTAAACCTTTGAATCCACATCATTCCTACACCCCTCATCAAAGAAATCTGATATGGTTCTACGCCTTAAAGATGATGACCCTGTGCCTCCATATCCACTTCCTTGGGAGGATGCTGAAGGAGTTTTTTGTGATTGTGAGCTTGGTTCAAAGAAACCCCTTGATTTTTTTGATTTGTATTGGGCTTCCTCCTCTTCCCTTATGTATTTGGCTCTATCCGCTATTGACACCGCTGCACAAGTTTTGATTCCTATTTGTTTGTCTCCATCCCATGGCCTTTTTCCGCAGAGGTGTCTTCTAGCACGGGTGTATGAACCTGTGTAATCAATGTTGTAATGGGAGCAATGAAATTTAGTGGTTCCACCCCCTCTCCCTGTTTCAGCCCTGTGAACATATTTCCACAATGGGGTTTGGTCTTGTTTAGTTTTTTGAGGGTCCTGTTCACCCTCCTCCAGCTCCTCCTCACCGGGGTTTTCACCAATTTTACTTTCTCTAGCTTCTTCATCCCCCTCTTCAATTTTCCCCCTCCGTTTCCTACTCTCCAGCACCATAATAACCATAAAAGGGACCAGGAAGAAGAAAATGCCCAGAAATATAGTCAGGTCCATGGTGTTTGATGTTTGTAGGGTTTTGATTCAAGAATCTGCAAATTAATTTAATTTATTAGGATTAATTAACTTAATTTATTAATTTAATTCAAATTCATAATTTTAAAACTCAATAAACTAAATTATATTGGATAAATTACTACCTAACTAAATTAAACTAGCTAGATTAGCTAAATTACTAAGTTACTTACCTCTGCAGGCTTGCTCCTCGCTCCTCGCTCTTCAGCACTTGCTCCTTGCTCCTTTGCTCTTGCTCTTGCTCCTCAGCCAAGCTCAATGTTTGATAATGAATTTTTTTTATGCCCTTTGGGCTTTTAAAACAATTTTTTTTTTTTAATTTAATTTTTTTTTACGTTCGCGGAATTTTTTTCCGTGAAACCGCTCCCGCCGCGGTTCGAATCGCTCCCGGAGCGATTTTTTAATGCCCGAGAGCGATCGAGAGCGATCGCTGCTGGGCTTAAAAAATCGCTCCGGGAGCGAGGGAGCGACCGCTCCCTAATGCGCTCCCGAAAATGGCAGGGAGCGCAAAATTTTTTAAGGAATCGTGCTCCCGAAAATCGCTCCTGTCCGGGAGCAATTTCGGAAGCGCGCTCCCGAGGCGGTCCGGAGCGAGCTTCGGGAGCGGGTTCGATTGGGGGGGGGGGGCGCTCCCCCGCAACTATGGGCGAGATGACTGACAACCACTGCAGAAACAAGTTGTAGTGCTGACCAAAGTGGCTAGTTTCGAAGTAGTGTTTCATGAGTTCCATTCACCACCGAAACCTTAGTTTGATGGTTATTGAGGCACCTGAGCCATGTTAAAGAGAGCCTACCCAACTCCACGTTGAGACCATATAGACCACCAAATAGATTTCCTCGCGCTACAAGCAGGACTAGGGCTCTACTTAATAAATAGGGTGGGTAAACGAGTTATTAGCCAGCCATGTTCTCAACCATAGGAGTCTTTCTCGTTGCAAGTATCCCACCATGTTCCATTGTTCATAAGTATCGCCTATAGGTGTTAGTGTTGCCAAGGTCGATGTTTCACTCAATGGAACAAACTGGTGTCTTTGTTCTTTAGCACTTAAACCGCTTCAATTTCACTATCTTGAATGTGGTGACCAAGCGCCCTGAAACGAATGGAAGTTGTATCTGGGTTCAGGCATATTCTGGTTAAAATTACCAGAAAGGTTGGCCATAAGTTCGTCACCCGTAAAAGGTGCTAGTAGCTAGTGTAAAGAATTCCACAAGAAACAGAACTAGGGATGGCTTGTTAAAACTCTGAACAGGTGTTGCTTTGAGAATTTCACTAGCATATAAAGGTATTCAGAGGGTCTGCAAGCGAGCTAATGCCTGAACCACCATAGTTGGGATCTTATTCAACAACCTAAAACTCTTCATCCATTTTCATCTCCATTTAGTAAAGACCACTGGGAGGATTGGTCTGGGAACTATTACCAGTTGAGTCAAATGGGTGGTAACCCAAACTTCGGGGACCAATTAATCATTCACCATCTGAGGGATAACCAACCCAAATCTACCTAATGGGTTTTTTGGCTAGCTACTATCTATATACGTAATAAATACTTCCATACTTCCTAAACCCTTTCTATTCATTCCTGGAAGGTAATTCCAAGAGTAGGGGCCCTCCTCTTTTCCCCGTTCTATCATTTTGTTCAGGTGCTCCCCTAGATCTTATTACGATTGGGTTGGGCAACGTCATCCATGCATAAATATCGCTAATTAGCCCTACCCCCTTTGGCACTCTAATCAGATAGTCTAACCGAGAATGGGCATCAACACACCGGCAAGCAGCCCCAAAGAGGGATTAATACACCACTAAGATAGGAAGGTAACCACCTATTTCAAACTATTCCACCAGTGATAAAGTCTATACTCCAAATATCACTTGAGGTCAATTACATTTAAGCACTAGTTGCTTGAAGCAAGATTGTAATATTCCTAACCCGAAATATATCTCAAAGCCCAGCAAAAACTCCAACCAAATATGTGCAAATGATATAATAACCCAGAAGTGATAAAATAACAGTGGAACAGCATATAATAATGTAAACCGGAAATATAATTAGATACACAAGAAATGCAACGAGGAAAATGCTAAGCTATTTTATTATACTGAGCAATAAAATGAATGCAAGAGGTGATCAGACAGATAGCACCTCGACTTGCACAAGGCAAGTGAAGAAATACTCTCAGAATGACAAGAATGGCCTCTCTGCGTGGATGTTGTAGCTGTGCTGCTGCTGCTGCTAGGAAACAAATGATGATTTGGGGCTGCTCCCCTCCTCGGAAAAAGCTGAAACTCTAGATTCGGGCTCTACTCAAGAAACCCAGAAAGCTTTCTTGGAATGGCCGACCCCCGAAAAACACCCCCTTGGGGTTCTGCGCAGTTCCCCAATGCCTTGCGCTGCCACTGAAGAAAACCCCTCTAAACTCTGCCCAAAACATTGCCTGAAACCCTACCAAACATCCTCCAATGAGACAAGAGTTGGACCCCTGCTCAATCACCCAGCATAAATCCACTTGCAAAACCCCAATCCTGCACTACAACCCAAAAAGAACTGCATTCCTCTCCAAGTGCTGCGCAGTCCTCCAAAATGCTGCTAAACTACTGCTGGAATGCTGATGAAACTACTGCTGAAACACCAAAGAAAATACCTTGCTCGAGCAGGTACTCGAAGTCCCCCGGGGCTAAGGGTGAGATCTCCGAACGGAGACACTCGATGCAATAAACAGTGTTGCAAACTAACTAAACAACCAGCATACTCAGAAGTCGAACGACTAGCTCCAAATGCACATAACTGAATGATCCAAAATGAGGGGGTTCCTCTCTATTTTATAGCCTCTACCTCTCACAATCCCTAGGCTCACCTCCTCCTGCGTGATTCCCCTCTTGCCATGTGTTCTTCCCTCCTGCGTAGTCCCTCCATGTGTTTGCGTGGGCCCCATTTCTGCGTCCCCCTTTCGCCCCCTTGGCTCCTCCTTAAGTCACAACATTGTGCTACTAGGAAGTGACTTCTTATTCTTAAAGTGAGTTATGTCCCCCGTTCTCACTTTTTTTATTTATAAATAACTATAGAAGGCAAAAATTGGGCAAAATCAAATATTCCAATTAGCCATGGCTAATTAGGAATATTACAATTTCCCCCGACAAAATGTTGCTTGTCCTCAAGCAACTGAAGTGATGGATGCTGCAAGATCTTCTCACTCTCCCAAGTGGCATCCTCATCCGGCAAATTCTTCCACCTCACCAAGAATTCCCAAACCGTCCTGCTCCGCAGCTGCCTCTCTCTGGTATCAATGATGGCCTCCGACTGCAAATACCAAGTGCCCCTCGTCATCCATGGGTGGTAGCTCATTTGTCACTGTCACCTGCTGCCCCAATGCCTTTTTCAGGCATGATACATGGAAAATGTTATGAATCTTGCTGCCTTGGGGCAGCTCCAACTCATATGCAACCTGTCCAACCCTGCGTATCACCCTGTACGGCCCATAAAAGTGGGGCTTAAGCTTCTCAGCCCCCTTCTGCTTTAGTGACGACTGTTGGTATGGCTGTAACCGTAGGTAGACCATGTCCCCTACCTCGAACTGTCTCTCCACCCGACCCCTGTCGACATACAACTTTTGTTGGTTCTGTGTTGTAGCCATGTTATCCTTGAGAGCTCGGAGAATACCCTGACTCCCTTGGACCCATATCTTGGTTCTGGGAGCCTTGCTATCACCAAACATCACGTCAGCAAAAGATAAAGGATGATACCCATATAAAGCATAGAATGGTGACATACCAATGGACATATGATGTGAAGTGTTGTAGCAGTACTCCCCTAGATGCAGCCACCTCAACCATGCTCGCTACTGCCCACTGGCATAGTTAAGCAAGTAGCCCTCTAGCCACTTGTTAACTATCTCAGTCTGCCCATCCGTTCTGTGGGTGATAACTGGTACTCGGTGTCAACTCCGTCCCCACCAACCGGAAAATCTCCTGCCAAAACCCGCCCATGAAACCACTGTCCCTATCACTAACGATGGTCTTAGGAAGACCATGTAGCCTGAAGATCTCTCTAAAGAACAGCTCGGCCACCTGTGCTGCTGTATAGTGTGTGGATATGGCAAAAAAGTATGAGTACTTTATCAGTCAGTCAACGACGACAAAGATGCAATCCTTGCCCTGTACCATGGGCAACCCTATGATGAAGTCCATCGAAATACTCTCCCATTTCCCCTCCGGAATGGGAAGAGGCTGCAATAATCTCGCGGGATGGCTCATCTCTCCCTTGTTCCTCTGGCAAACATCGCCGGTCCTCCTTGAAGCCCTTCCATGAGAACCTCTCCCTAATGGCCCTATAGGTTTTGGTAAACCCCTGATGTCCCGCCAACAGTGAATCATGTGATGCCTGGAGTATCTTCTTCTTGAGCTAAGACCCCTCAGCCAAGAAGATCCGGTCCCTGTAATAGATGATCTCATCGACCACCCTGTACCTGTCATTTGCCACCTACCCATCCAGAACCTCACATGCAAACCTGTCCTTGGTGTACTCTACTAAGAGTCGAGCCCTCCAGTCTGTATCCAAGCTCATAAGAGACAACGTGGCTGGTCTACGTGAAAAGGCATCTGCTACCACGTTGTTCTTACCCTTGACATACTCAATGTCAAAGTCATATGCTTGGATCTTGCTGATCCACTTCCACTGCCTCTCCTGTAGCTGCTTCTACTCCAAAAAGAACTTAAGGTTGTTGTGATTAGTCCTCACCCTGAACCTGTTACCCACCAGATACTGCCGGTACTTAGCCAATGCATGCATGATGGCCAGCATCTCTTTGTCATATATAAAATACAACCTCTCGTGCGGAAGGAGCTTCCGGCTCTCAAAGGCTATAGGGTGACCTCCCTGCATCAAAATTGTGTCAATCCCCTCTCCGACGCATCACACTCCAAAACAAAAGGCTGCGTAAAATCTAGCAACGCAAGCACTGGACCGCTGCTCATAACCTCCTTCAACCTGTCAAAGGCTCGTTGCGTTGTATCTAACCAACTGAAAGCCCCCTTCCTCATCAAATCTGTTAGCGGTGCAGCAAGCTGTGAGAAACCTTTGATGAACTTTCGGTAGTAAGTACAAATGCCAATGAATCCTCGAAGTTCCGTCACATTTCTCGGCTTCGACCATTCTCTGATGGCCTTGATCTTCTCCCTGTGGACTCTCACTTCGTCCACTCCTATGATGTGTCCCAGATACATCTTTGTCATCCCAAACTCACACTTAGAGAGTTTGGCATAGAACTGTTGCTCCTGTAAGATATGCAATACCGTCTCAATGCGCTGGAGATGCTCCTCCCAAGTCCTGCTGTAAATGAGAATGTCATCAAAGAATACCAACACAAACTTCCTCAGGTGACTACAGAAGATGTGATTCATGCAGGACTGAAATGTAGCGGGGGCGTTGGTTAGCCCAAAAGGCATCACCAAGAACTCAAAGTGCCCATAGTGACACTTGAAGGTGGTCTTGGGAATGTCCTGCTCCCTCACGCGAATCTGATGGTACCCAAATCTCAAATCAATCTTTGAGAAGAATCGTGCTCCCCTCAACTCGTCCATCAACTCATCAATCCTGGGTATGCGGTACCTGTTCTTCAGGGTCTTCTTGTTCAGGGTCCTGTAGTCAATGCACATCCTCAATGTACCGTCCTTCTTCTTCACCAACACCACAGAAGAAGCAAAAGGACTCGTGCTTGATCGAATGTGCCCAAGAGCCAGCAACTCCTAGATAGCCTGCTCAATCTCGTCCCAATAGGCCTTGGGGTACCTAGAGGGGGTGGTGGTCACTGCCTGGATGCCTTGCTCAAGCTCGATAGTGTGCTCAAACCCCCGATCCGGTGGCTGTCCTGGTGGAATCTCTCCAAACACTATGGCATACCGATCAAGGATGGACTAGATCTCTGGATGTACTGTCTGCCCTGTAGTCCCTGCCTCTGATGCACGCAGCTCCACTGCCCACTCTATGTCTCCCTTCCGGAAGACTGCCTCCATCCGATGAGCCGGCACAATCTGAGGCAGATATGTGTGCTGTCCCCGTATCGTCTCATGCCTCCCTGTCTTCTCATCATCCCACTCCATCTCTAGTGTCTTCCAATCCATCGTGGCCTTCCCTAGAATAATAAGCCACTGAACACCTAGTATCATGTTGGTGTCCGGAATATCGACCACGAAAAAGTGGTCAGTCAATGTGCAGGTGCCCACGTCACTGAAAGCTCTAGAACATAACGAGCACACATCATGGTCTGATCTCCTGGGACCAATACTGAAAACCCATCGAAGCACTATGTCTGAATACCTCTTTGCTCAACCATCTGTGCATCGATGAAGTTGTGGGTTGCCCCACTATCAACCAAAACTGATACGCGCTGGCCACGTACTGTCCCTCGTACGCGTAGCGTCAGATACTTGGGAACTCCCCGCAACGCTGCAAGAGCCCCTCCGGTGGGTGCAAAAGATGCACCACCTGCTGCTGCTGGTGGAGGTGGCAACGGTCCCTGTATGGCATGGCTATCTCCTGCCTCCACATCCTCCTCGTCATCCTCTTCTCCATTGCTCTCGGAGAAGACCTCAATAAAATGTGCTTTGCCAGCAGCACATCTATGTCTTGGTGCCCATGGCTCCTGATAGGTGAAGCACAACCGCTTCTTCTTCAGCTCCCTCCTGGCATTGTCGTCAAGTTGTACTCGTCCTGGATTCCCCTTTGGAGGAGGAATCCTCACATCCTTCCCCTTAGACTGAAAAGTCTGTCTCTGGGGGTAAGGTGTTTGAGTCCTGCGTAAGACATCCTGTAAGTCCCGGGTCCTGCTAATAGCGTCCTGGAGTGTCGCTGGTTTAGTGGATCGGACTAAACCCCGAAGTGGTTCCGCTAACCCCTCAACATACATATAGACCCTCCATGTCGTGGATAGGTCTGGCATCATCACAAAGACCCTCAAGAAATCTGCAATGTAGGTCTCTGGGCTCCCTATCTGTTTGAGCCTCGTCAATGCAACGAAATGTTGCTCTAGATCCCTCTGATCAAATCACTCCATCAGTCTCTTGGTAAACTCGACATATGTTGTCACTGTGGAGTGCTCCAGTGTAACCATCCCATGAAACCACCAATCTTGGGCCTCGCCATCCAAATGCAATATTGCCACCTTGATGGCCTCTGCCTCCGACATCTGGTTAAGCTGGAAATAAATGTCCAGCTTCTCCACACAAGACTTTGCCGAACTGTTTGATGAGCCATCAAACGTAGGCAAGTGGAATCTACTCGTTGCACAGTGGGTGTCGCCATCATGGTAATGCCGGTACCCTCTGTGATGGTCGCGGGGTCTGTTATCCCACTAGAGCTTAACAAAATCTTTGAATGAGAGGGCTTCCCTGAACTCCTGCCCATAGGCCTGGTACTCTGCAAAATAATCGCCCATATGTCTGGGCTCTACCTCCTGCTAGGCTACAGCCCCTGTGTTTGCTCCTAAGAAAGTGGGCATGGTAAAGCGTGTAAGGGCATGTGAGGCCACCTGCTACGTAGTATCACGCTGCTCTGGCAAGTGATGGGATGCCCCTGATCCCTCACCAATTTGAAAAACTCGTGAGCTCTCACATTGTCTGGCCTCTACTTCCGTGAATCTTTGCCCCATCACCTCAATCTGCCTCAACAGATCCTGCACTGATTTGAGGAGCATATCCGTAAATCTCTTCCCGTCCTCGTCGGCCATCTGTTTTGCGTCCACTACTGGTTGTCTCTATTCTGCATCTACCACAGGCTCCTCCTGTTCTACATTCACCACAGGGACACAGTCTCCCTCCCCGTAGGTATTCTCCAACCTACGTCCGGTGTCTCTGTACATCCTACCTCTGTAACAAATGTAGGGTTTTTCCCCTGGTGTCATAGATTGCTAGCTCCACAGGCTGAGCCAGATCTATGCTCTGATACCACTGTAATATTCCTAACCCGAAATATACCTCAAACCCCAGCAAAAACTCCAACCAAATATGTGCAAATGATATAATAACCCAGAAGTGATAAAATAACAGTGGAACAACATTTAATAATGTAAACCGGAAATATAAGCAGATACACAAGAAATACAGCAAGGAAAATGCTAAGCCATTTTATTATACTGAACAATAAAATGAGTACAAGAGGTGATCAGACAGATGGCACCTCAATTTGCACAAGGCAAGTGAAGAAATACTCTCAAAATGACAAGAATGGCCTCTCTGCATGGATGTTGCTGCTGCTGCTAGAAAACAAATGATGATTCGGGGCTGCTCCCCTCCTCGGAAAAAGCTGAAACTCTAGATTCGAGCTCTACTCAAGAAACCCAGAAAACCCAGAAAGCTTTCCTGGAATGGCCGACCCCCGAAAAACACCCCCTTGGGGTTCTGCACAGTTCCCCAATGCCCTGCGCTGCCACTGAAGAAAACCCCTCTAAACTCTGCCCGAAACACCGCCTGAAACCCTGCCAAAAATCCTCCAATGAGACCAGAGCTGGACCCCTACTCAATCACCCAGCATAAATCCACTTGCAAAACCCCAATCCTGCACTACAACCCAAAAAGAACTGCGTCCCTCTCCAAGTGCTGTGTAGTCCTCCAAAATGTTGCTAAACTACTGCTGGAATGCTGATGAAACTACTACTGAAACACCAAAGGAAATACCTTGCCCGAGCAGGCACTCGAAGTCCCCCGGGGCTAAGGGTGAGATTTCCAAACAGAGACACTCGATGCACTAAACAATGCTGCAGACTAGCTAAACAGCCAGGGTGCTCAGAAGTCGAACGACTAGCTCCAAATGCACATAACTAAATGATCCAAAATGAGGGGGCTCCTCTCTATTTTATAGCCTCTACCCCTCACAATCCCTAGGCTCACCTCCTCCTGCGTGATTCCCCTCTTGCCATGTGTTCTTCCCTCCTGCGCAGTCCCTCCATGTGTCTTCGTGGGCCCCATTTCTACATCCCCTTTTGGCCCCCTTGGCTCCTCCTCAAGTCACAACGTTGTACTACTAGGAAGTGACTTCTTATTCTTAAAGTGAGTTATGTCCTCCGTCCTCACTTTTTTTATTTATAAATAACTATAGAAGGCAAAAATTGGGCAAAATCGAATATTCCAATTAGCCATGGCTAATTAGGAATATTACAAAGATTAAGGGAAGGGCGGTGGAAATCCTATTATGAATTAAGACCAATAAATTATCCATTGCCATCTCCCGCCAGTTCTTGGGGATCCAAAAATGAAACATTCACTCGTAAATAGCCATTATTCTCGATTGGAACTACTATTTCTTTTAAATCGGAACCAGTGGAAGTAGCAAAGATGAAGTAGTTTAGCTGGATACTCTTCTCTTTATGTAATCAAGCAATCCACTATTCATAATGTTTATCGTAGTTGATTGCCACTAGTAAGCAAAGGAAGGCGCCACCGAGGAATAGAGGGTAAAAGTAAATCATGGTTCTATCTATGGGAGCATCCATTGATAGCCCTAACATGCATTCATTGGGAAGCATAAGCACCCATATAATTATTCTATCACTGGAGACACCAAGGCAAGCGGGAATGAATTGCAAGCAGTCTGAATTGTGATGTAGGAAAATGTGAAACCATGTTCAGAGTTGAGGCGTGCCTTGGATTGATTCTTTTGCTGAATGAAGGTTGAGAATATGCCTTGAAAATTGGATGAGATAAAAACCCAATGTGTCAATCAATTGATTCACAGAGGATTGGAGTGGACATGAAGCAGTGACATGACCGAGACTACTAACAAGCAAGAAAATATTGAAAAACATACACCAACCATAGGGGGAGGAGGGCTACAACAAGCAAAATTTATCTTGTTTGTTTGACTTTTCTCCTTATCCTGGCAGACAAGACCTTCGGACCTTATGCTAATTTCATTATTGTAAGTATTAGCTAGCTGCTAGCAACATAATTATGAAAATAAAACAAATGAATAAGCGAGAAAATTAGAGAATAAGTAAGAAATTCCTTACTCCTATTTGACACTTTTATGTAAATAAATAGGCACGATGCCTGAGCATCCCTCCCAAGTGATAGTAAGTCTTTTCTCACCTAGGGCTTCCACTTTCAAAATCTGGACCTATTGTGTTTTTAATCTCCATAAGTTGGTAGAACAAGAAAGAATTGACCCATCCATTGCTAGCGCCTTTATTTTTCATCTACCTATCATAGCGTCGCGCCTTATTGGACCTTTTGTCTGTGAATAAATCTTAACTATGAGCTGACTAAATCCCTTCTTTATTAATGACACTTTTAGGATGCCCATTCCTCTTTCAACAACTGGATGGGCCTACCTATTCGTGAATGAGTGAATGGTGGTCACCTATGGTTGGTTGGCGGTTCCCCTTCTCATGCTTTAGAGTAAAGCACCTACCTACCTTTATATGAACTTATTACTTACTTTATATCCTACTCCATACACAATGGCTGAAGCCGAAGCCTTTCCAGTTTCTGGTTTTTTAGCTTTCATTGACGGTATATCTTCTAAACCATAATCATCAATCAAAAGCAAAAGCATAAACATAACTAGAAGGTACTAGTCTAGACCAAGTTGTTGAAGCTGAACCTGACTTATCGCTATCAACATGGGTGGGGTCCCTAAAAACATGTAGGTGGCGTATGGGGAGTAGCCGATAATTTCTATTTCCTGAACCTGGAAGCGAGAATACGAGCTTGCTCTATTTCACCACTTATCTATACCCACCCAACCAACCTTATTCTTCCCTTAGCCAAGCATTAGCCACCCTCCCAACGAACCAAGGATCAATACTTGGGAGTGAGCCAAGCCACCAACCTTAGTAGTCACCGTTAGTAGTGCGGCGGAGGAAAGCCAAGCTTGGTCAGTGCTTCAAGGGTAGGTAGTCTCACATCCTTACCCACCTTCCTATAAGCGAATCCCCAATATTGTTGATCAGTAAATGAAGTTATGGTGTTCCGAAAAGAGCTCGTCTATTCTGACATGACACAATTTCGTCATTGCCTAGAGATTCAATTGTTGTTGAACGCGTTTAAGAATCAAGTTTATAATATCAGTGATCCAATTGACTAATTTGAACCAGTGGCATCCCCGCCAACAACTAAGGTAGCAACAAAGGCAAAGGCAAGACTTGATACAGATCAATTTGGAGTTGGACCATCTCCGAATTGAAAGCCAATTTACTAAGCAGCATCTGTAGTTTAACCAACACATGTTGCAATTTACTTTGTTTACCTTGTAGTGTGAGACGCAGTTGAGATTGACTCATGAGAGGCATAGGCAGAGGTTTAGTAAAACCCCATAATAGAGGCAATAGAGGAATAGACGAGAGCACCACCATAAGCATCAAAGCAAGCAATAGCACAAGCACCTATCGAAGCATCACCACCACTAGCAGAGTAAGGAATTTCAGTAGCTACAATAGGAATCCAAGAAATCGCAATCGAAGTAGTATAAGTATGAACCGTAGGAATCATCAGTCAAAATCGAGATCGAGATCAGGCTTCAAGTAGTGTCAGTAGGGTAGGAAGTAGTGTCATTAGGGGTAGGTGGGTTGAGCAAATGGGTTGGTAGTGTCTATGGTAGATGTGTTGGAATGAGATGATGTTGCTATCCCTCCCTTAGCCTCCTTGAAGTCGCGTCCTTCGTTCCTGTATCATATCCTATATGTACCAAAACAGTCAAGTCAAGTAAGCGAAGCAAGTGAGAGTGGTAGTTGTTATAATGTAGCCTCGCCTCCTCTGAAACTGCCATCTTAGAGGCCTTCTTCTTTCCTTCAATTGTGTTACCTTGTCTTGACCGTCCTACATCCAGAATTAGGTTTTTGTATTGGATTAAGGTTGGTTTTATTGTTTCTCTCTACCTTGCCTTACCTTGGCCTTCTTCCTGAAATAGAATAATTTTCAGTAATGTTCAGGGAATCAGGTTGCTAGCTCAGTCGTTGTTCCTCTCGTATCTAGCGAGGTTTGGGTTTCCTCCCCTTTTAGGTAGGTTCAAATATAGAATCTCTGTCATTCAGGCAATCTGAAATTTACAAGTTCAAGGCCCAGATTAATGCATATCATTTGACTAACCGATACGCCACCATTTCTTACTAAATTTCGCATCTCTTGGACTGGTTACCAAGAAGCGAGGTGTAGAGCTTGCTCCATTTTATCGGTTATGGGATCTGCCCAAGATAAGTGAGGTGGCCCATAAAGTTGATGAAAGTGGGAAATTGGAGAGTGTGAATGTGACGTATGGGGATGGCAAATGACCCTGCGAAACTTGCCTATTTGGGTGGGTAAATTCACTTTATAAATCTGGCGTATGGGTTATTGAATTTTACCCAACATGAACCTAGATCATGGTTGGAGGCTAGCATAGTAGATGGTAAATTCTATCTGTGAACATGTCCTTCCTTGGGGGTCAGGAGAGTAACTTAATGTACCTCGATCTCCTCCCACCCTCACCCTTATAAGGTTCACAAGTTCCTTCTTAAATGTTGCTATTATATATATGTTAATTTACACTTTTCTTTCTTTTTGGGGTTTAATATATTGCTCCAAGCTGCCTCTAGTTACCGAAATCAATATAATTATATATTATTATATTATTATTATTGTATAATATATTATTATTATTGTAACAATTTCCCCCCTAGTCCCATTTCTTTCTATCCAAAACATTGCTCCATTCTGCCCTTCTTGGGAAAGCAGATGGGCCAAGGAAGGGATATGGCTGATGACATTCTGGCCAGTTATATATCAGGGTCGGGATGATAAGGAGGCATGTCTGCTTGTATCAACCAGAGGGAGGGTTGCACGTGCACCTGCCTAGTCAAGGATATAAGTGGCATGCTCGTAAGTAATAGGTTGGCTTGGCTACAGTGTATCAGAGAGACAGACTATCTGGTACACCACTGGCCAGCAGAGCACTGGCCTATCCCTTTTGTGGTAAGGTAAAGATTAGCTGGCTTGCATCTTCAGTGGTCAATGCCTATCTATATGGGGAGAGTGCTTGGCTTCAAGAAGGTCCTCGCTACTAACTCTTAGGATAGGTAAGGATAACCTGACCTTGAACCTGCACAGGTGGTAACTATTCTCTTATCTTCCCCCAAAGCCTACAGTATATCAGAGCAAGCATAGCTAGAATCTATTTGGGAAAACCCGAACTTGAGATCCAGTTTGCTTGAGGGGATAACCCAGATGTTACAGGGTTTTTTATATACGCGAATGTGGTGATGGATCAATAACGTGATTTGCTGCAATCGAGGCACTCACTCGAGCTAGCTTGCCTGTCGCTTACTCAAGCTAGCCAGAGCTAGCTATAGACCTTTCACTCTACTTCTCTATAAAGGTAGGACCTGTCACTCGCTCGAGCTAGGAAGAGCTATAGTTCACTTTGCCCTTACTATGCTATGCTATATTTTTTATTAGCTCCCTCAACCCATCCAATTCGAGTAGTCAGCCCTGACAATCAAACGCTTTATGGCCAACCTACATCTATACATACTTCGTGGTAAACATATTAGTCTCTATGCTCCCTTAAGAATGGTCAGCAGGCAACAACCTAGTCGAGAAAGACTCCAATTAAGATAATAAGAGAGGAAAGTTATTAACTACTACCCAGATAATATACCAGGCCAAACATGAATTTAAGCGGATCTTCAACGTCAAGATTTGGCTCCCTGTAGAAAGAAAGTGAGATTGTTCGGTCATAACGTGAGAAAGTTTGGTCAACGACACCATAAGAACCAACACTATTGTCAACATTGGATCTATCGTAAACTCAGTGTCTATAGTTATCATCTTGGGCCAACCCCGGCTCGAGAGTTCGCCATTCGAGTTCCTTGATTAAGGAGGGTTAGGTCTACTGATTGCTCGCCCTCAAGGAATTAGTGCGGGGTTAACATGCTCTTTATTCGCTCACTACCCCATGTGCACTTATGAACCGCCTTCTACAATTGGATTGGGTAGATTCTCTTTTGACCTTGCCCTTTCAAATGTGAATCTATCTCTCTAGACCCTCTCTACTGAGTGAGAAAGAGCATAAGACCAACCCCTTATAACAACGAACTTAAGGACCTATCTATTCTATAGAGTCTAGGGGCCCACACTCGACAGGCCCCCCCAGCAAATAAGTCAATTAAGGGCTTTTCTTTTAGGACCTATTATTACCCGAGCTAGCTCTGCTTAGGAGAAGGGATTTGTGGAACGTTTTAACCTAAGTTCAAAAAAGGTGTATTTTATACAGTGAAAGCCCAACAAATATATATACATAATAAAGCCATTAAAAGCCAAGTCCAAATTTCATGTTTCACTATTGAAAAGTATGTACCTGACCCTAACCACATTATTGATTAGGATTTGATTCAAGTGGATGCCAAAGGAGATATGCAAGTATAACCAGCATGCATCCTGGACCAGAAGCTTACGTTGCTTAGGAACAGAGCAACAGGCAAGTCAAGGTCCAATGCACCCACTACAGCCCTAAAGAAGAAATATGGGAGCTAGAGGATGTTATGTGGAAAGCATACCCACACTTATTTTTAAGTTGTGATTTCAATATTGTACATAGTGTTTATGTGCACTAAGGATAGTGCTTCAATTTTGGGGAAGGGGAATGCAATGCCCCATTTTTACCCCATATTGTAAATAGAAATGTACATGTATTACGTTAATGGCTAGAAGCTGGACAAAAAAGGTCAAGGATGACCAAGGTTGTAATGATGTACTTGGTTATATATATAAAGTCCCTGATGGTTGCAACTGAAGAAGGACAAAGAAGAGATGGGGGGCTATGAATCCACAAGTGAATGAAGTGAGAGGGGACTAAGGGGTGAGAACCTTAGAGTGGTGAACCTAAGCCTTAGCCTTAGTTATTTCATTTCATCCAAATTCCCTAACCTATGCTTATGAGAGAGTGGGTTTTCATTAATCCTTGTTTATTTCACTTAACCTTGGGGGGGTTAAAGTAAAATGTGTGCTCTGCATGAGCACGACATGGAAAGTTGAGAACATGCATAGGAGCCACATGGCAAGTTTAGAAAATGCATATATCTTGTGGTAAATTGGGCAAAGGTGGCCATTCATCCAGTGAATCATTATTCCATAATGCACTAAGCCATTGAGTGGGGAAAACTAGATAGTTATGGTCTGGAATGTGTATGAAACCCAACATATGATTGTGATTTCTTGGATTCCTATGCATTGATAATCCCTAGCGGACCTATGCTAGAGCATTGGAAGGGAATTAGGGGCAGACCAATGGACTACGAGGCAGAGAAGGGGATCTCGTTCCTTTCCTATTAGTCGAGTCACTTACGTACCTCTCCCTTATGGTCTTTGAAAGCTAAAAGCAATTCCTCGAATGTAACACACTGATCGAGATTCTTTTTGTGGCATTAAAGAGAAAGCAATTCCTTTTCCTCTGGGTTCTTGAATTACCAGTTATTATTCCAATTATTTACAATCTTAGGAGATCGATCGCATTAACATGAAATTGCATTGATTCATGGGGAAATAGATTCTGACACCAATCATTTACAAGTGAATAGGATCTCCTACTTACTCCTCCTAGCTGCTTTGGTTGGAAAGGGATAGATATTTCTATTGGGCTTAGTCAAATCATTTAGTTGGGCTTCCTATTTCCCGATCTAAAAGGTTGGTTTATGATCTGAATACGGGAGTCCGGGTACTTTAGCTCACATTTCAATATTTGGGTTTGGCCCTTCATTCTTTCTCTGTCACAAATATCAATATTTTTAGATATAAAGGCGACAACGAACCGGCCCCATCAAAAAGACAAGCACTTCCAGAAGCGGGCATCTTGCCAGTGATCGAGAAGAGCTCACCTCGCTATTTCTGCAGTTGATAGAAATGCTCTCCCCTGCGAGGCCAAGGGGATGATCAACAAGTCTCATGCCCGCTTATCGAGCATCTATCTCGAAAAAACATATGATGTTGCTTTTTCATAGTCTTGATGCACTTGTAAATAGCCTAGCCTTTCCATTAAATAGCCATAGCCATGTGCTTTTGAAAAGAGGGGGACATTCAATGCTAGATCAATGGTATTATGATCGATAAGGCATTCTCTGGTGGGGTACGATGCTAAAGCATACTAACATATATCACACAAAATGACATTTACCCTATAAAGGAGACCTCCAAAATCAAGGAGTAGTTTTCCAACTGACCTCATCAATACAAGAGTAGTTACTAGTTATTGCCTCCCAGATAAAGGAGTAGTGACTAATTCTGGCCTTCTTGCTCCTATCCTTCGGGGAGCATTAGCGGGGGTTTGGCATCACATCAATGCCTTCCCACTCCTATGTGTGCGAAGCCTGCCCAATCCGAGGATATCTCATAAACCAATCATACGTGTAGGGGGTACCAACATGGGCATTGACTTGTCACTCAAGGGGGCTTGCTTTGGTTAGGGAAAGATCTCTCTGGGTGAAGGTGTGTCGATGGAAATGACCTATATAAAGCATTACGAAAATATGGAATTAGATAAGACCTTTTATTTGCCATCGTCTCTCCCAACCTTCTTATCTACCATTTTTTTCACTACCAACCCTTCTACTCTGGGTTGTGCTTGGACGAGCCGATTCCCACTAAACGTCTCTCCTTTGGGGATGTTATGAATCCACCATACATAGATATATTGTACATACAAAGAGAGATCTACTATATTTATACATTTCTGCCAGAGAAAATAGTGGAAAGTAGAATCTTAAAGCACCCTCCATGAGTTCTGGTGAAAGCTCTATTTCTAGGGACCTCTCTTATCTACCAACTTATGATGTTGGGGCAAAAGGTAACTAAACAACACCATATCTATCTTCAAATCCATTCTGTGAAATGCAGTGAGGCAATCTCTGGAATCCAAATACCCAGCTTATGACCGGAAGGATAATTTATGCTTCTCCGGCTGTTGCTAAACCGGGAAGTTAGATCTTTGAATGAAAGAGGGAAAGAAATAGGAAATGATGGATCGAATCCTGCCATTCCAAACTCTGACTTGACATTGAAAGGTGATGACAAGATGGAGGAATTCCATCTTCCAAAATGAGGTCGAGTTCCAGGCTAGGGGTTCAAGGCAGAAGGAAGAAAATGTGTGCATCCGACTGCTTCATCTCTCTCTCTCCAGCTGGACCAACCACTCACCAAATTAAGTAACAATGGATGGCTTTGTGTCAATCCGGCTGGCTACTTTACGACTTGGCTATTGGTTAGGTAGTAACTGACTAGATTGTCTAGCTGGCTTTGTTCGACTGACTGCTTTACAACTTTGTTTGGTCTTGATTAGCTTGTCTGGCTAGATAGGAGGATCATGCTAGCTTGGTTGGGATGGATCATTGGGGTGGTGGTCAACTGAGGAATGGACGAGGTAGCAACAACACCTTTCATTAGTGAATTTCCCATCTTGATGGACCGGGTTCACGTAGGATAACTTAATAGGCCATGTTCACACTCTCTATCATCTGTACATGCCACCTTCTATTACTTAATTTACCATCTTCGTAAGGCCAAGTTCATGTGGGAGAACTTGATAGGCCCCGCCCTTTCAAAAGAAAATTTCCCATCTCAATAGGCCAGGTTCACGTAGGATAACTCAATAAGGCCCCACCCTTTCAATAGAAAATTTCCTATCTCGATAGGCCAGGTTCATGTAGGATAACTCGATACACCACCCTGCACTAGTGAATTTCCCATCTCGATGGACCAGGTTCACGTAGGATAACCTAATAGTCCACGTTCACATTCTCTCTCTATCATATTGATACGCCCACTTTGCTTCCTTAATTTACCATTGCAAGAGAGGCCAGGGTCAGGAGACATTATTGGCTAGTCTACGCCACCTTTCCACTAGTGGATTTCCCATATTGATAGGCCACGTTCGCATCTTGATAGACCACCTTTTCTTCCTGAATTTCGCCACTTTGATGGGTTGGGGCCAACTGGGTAATGGGCTAGGTAGCTTTAAACTATAGGCCACCTTTATGTATTGAATTTACCATCAACAAGACTAAGCTCATGCTCGTTTAGACGCCACCTTTGCTTACTGATTTACCATCTCAATATGCCCATTGAGCAGCTAACCAAGCAGTCAAGTAGCGTAGAAACCATCCTAGTCAAGTAGCCAAGCTGAATAGCCAAGTTGAGTAGCCAAGCCCAACTATGACCCGAAATGATTAACTATGATTGGCTATCAATGACTATGACTGGCACTTACTGATTTGAATGACTATCAGAAATGACTGGTATGATTAGCACTAACCTCCTGGAAATGACTGGGTGATAATGATTGACTATCAGCTAGCTTCCGTCCATGGGAGCACCCCCTTCATGTGGGCATAACTACCCCTCTCATGTGGGAAATTGATCACTCACTATCCAGGGAAGCCTAACCAACCTCTCTTCCTTCCCTATATGGCTCCTAGTGATGGTTCAACATCCCTTCCCTTTCTGAATGTCTCTTAGTGTGGAGTGTGTTATCTGTTCTTTGTCGCGTCATGTGTTATTTGTGGCGTGCATTAACTATGTGGACGGCATGTGAAAGTTCAACTTTGTAAGGTGTGTGAACCCTAAAGTGGGTGAATGTATATAATGCGGATTGGTAACTTTCTCTTGGTCTGTATCGCCAACATAGCCTCTCTTTGTTCACAACAAATATTCGCCTTTTGTTGCCCCACCCACAAGCTAGGTGACTCCTAATTCTAGCCAAACCTATAGGTACAATAGGTTCTATATCCACCACGGGTTGTAGCTTTGTAGATTTTAAGCATCACGGCTTAAAGCAGCTTCTTCAAGTTTTCCTAGCCTTCTTTCGTATTTGACCAGCTCTTGGGTGATATTTCTTTGTCACGGCGAGGGTAGGCGCCCCACGCAGTGTTGGCAGGGGTGGAAGGGGTTTATGCTCAATTTTGTGTGCCCAATTCTAGCGATCAATACACAAAAGCAACTAGAATCAATTCGAGCAACATATCTCAATCATAAAGACAAGCTCAGCAAGGTGTATCAAAGTAAGTATATGTAGGTTAGGCTGATTGTGGTAGGTTAGGTTAGGTTAGGCTTCTATGGCTCCTAGCTCTCGCTCCTCCCTGTGGTAGGTGAGGCTTGGTGGGTTGTTGGGCTTGTTGGACTTGGCTTAAGCTTATGTTGTACTTGTTTGGGCTGAAGTTTAGCTGGGCTAAAGGCTTGTGGACTTAGTGAGGCTGGTGATGAAGGTTCAAGGTGATAGACTTAAGGCTAAAGGTGAAGGGTTAAAGGCTTCTGGCAAAATGCAAAAGTCAAAAGGGGCTTGGTGGTATAGGCTTATGAAAAAAGGTGAAAGGTACATGGCTTATGATGACTGGTGAATGTTTGAAGGCTTGGTGGTTCGTTTAGCCCTTCCTAGAAGACTCAAGCCCCTTCCTACTGGTTTTACCCCTTCCCTCTCAAAAGGCTAAATATAGCCCCTTTCATAAGATTGTCTCTGGTATGGGGCTCATTCATCCATCTCCTGAAACTCTTCATAGATTGATCACTTGTCAAAAAACTAATCATCTAGTGCCTGAACATGAATTGGACTCTGCTACTCAAAATCAATTGGACTATGCTCCTTGCCCGATGCAGACAAGCGGGTAAACCTCCTCAAATGATGAATCAATGTAAGTAACATCATGTATTCTATCGACTGGTTGATATCAAATGGCATATGTTGGACTTCCTTGGTGATCCTGGTGGTTAAAGGCAAAAGGTGAAGGCTAGAGGTTATATGCCTAAAGATGAGAGGCTACAGGTTACATACAGGCTGATGATTGATTCATTTTTTCTTTGGTCCTTCCTTAGTGAGGTTGGTGATGAAGGTTGAAGGTGAGGCTGTGTTTGTTAGGATAGGTGATGCCTATCTATCTCCTTCCTGGCTAGCCCACCTTTCCTTGTGTTAGGTTATACTTTTGGGCTTGATGAGTTTTAGTTATATAGGTGAGGTGAGGCTTATCTGGCTCATGGCTCTCACCCCTCCC
>APFE030191575.1:49133-139009 GCA_000404065.3 Pinus taeda
AAGTTCAACTTTGTAAGTTGTGTGAACCCTAAAGTGGGTGAACGTATAAAATGCAGATTAGTAACTTGCTCTTGGTCTGTATCACCAACATAGCCTCTCTTTGTTCACAACAAATATTCGCCTTTTGTTGCCCCACCCACAAGCTAGGCGACTCCTAATTCTAGCAAAACCTATAGGCACAATAGGTTATATATCCACCACGGGTTGTAGCTTTGTAGATTTCGAGCATCACAACTTAAAGCAACTTCTTCAAGTTTTCCTAGCCTTCTTTCGTATTTGACCAGCTCTTGGGTGATATTTCTTTGTCACGGCGAGGGTAGGCACCCCCCACACAATGTTGGCAGGGGTGGAAGGGGTTTATGCTCAATTTTGTGTGCCCACTTCTAGCGATCAATTCACAAAAGCAACTAGAATCGATTCGAGCAACATATCTCAATCATAAAGACAAGCTCAACAAGGTGTATCAAAGTAAGTATATGTAGGTGAGGCTGATTGTGGTAGGTTAGGTTAGGTTAGGCTTCTATGGCTCCTAGCTCTTGCTCCTCCCTGTGGTAGGTGAGGCTTGGTGGCTTGTTGGGCTTGTTGGACTTGGCTTAAGCTTATGTTGTACTTGTTTGGGCTAAAGCCTTGTGGACTTAGTGAGGCTGGTGATGAAGGTTCAAGGTGATAGAATTAAGGCTAAAGGTGAAGGGTTAAAGGCTTCTGGCAAAATGCAAAAGTCAAAAGGGGCTTGGTGGTATAGGCTTATGACAAAAGGTGAAAGGCACATGGCTTATGATGACTAGTGAATGTTTGAAGGCTTGGTGGTTCGTTTAGCCCTTCCTAGAAGACTCAAGCCCCTTCCTATTGGTTTTACCCCTTCCCTCTCAAAAGACTAAATAAAGCCCCTTCCATAAGATTGTCTTTGGTATGGGGCTCATTCATTCATCTCCTGAAACTTTTCATAAATTGATCGGTTGTCAGAAAACTAATCATCCAACGCCTGAATATGAATTGGACTCTACTACTCAAAATCAATTAAACCTCCTCAAATGATGAATCAACGTAAGTAATAGCGTGTATTCTATCGACTGGTTGATATCAAATGGCATATGTTGGACTTCCTTGGTGATTCTGGTGGTTAAAGGCAAAAGGTGAAGGCTAGAGGTTATATGCCTAAAGATGAGAGGCTACAAGTTACATACAGGTTGATGATTGATTCATTTTTTCTTTGGTCCTTCCTTAGTGAGGCTGGTGATGAAGGTTGAAGGTGAGGTTGAGTTTGTTAGGATAGGTGATGCCTATCTATCTCCTTCCTGGCTAGCCCACCTTTCCTTGTGTTAGGTTATACTTTTGGGCTTGATGAGTTTTAGTTATATAGGTGAGGTGAGGCTTATCTGGCTCATGGCTCTCACCCCTCCCTATGACAGCGGAGGCTTGTGGACTTGGGCTTGTTGACTTCTTGGTGGGCTTGGGAAAGAGTGAAGGCAAAAGGTTCCAAGGTTCAAGGTTGGGATCTGATCTGTGGTACTTGGCTTAAGGTGTTCAAGGTGAAAGTCCTATCTCTGTGGGACTTGCTTCTTCTTTTGGACTTGTTTTGTCGGACTTGGCTTTTGTTGAAAGGTAAAAGGTTAAACGCAAAAGGTGAGAGGATACAGGTTAAGGGGCCCTGGGTTATAGGCTAAAGGGAAAGGTTGAGTGGCAAAGTCTTCTGGTGAGAGGCCCTTGATGAAAGGCTCTTGGTGAGAGTCTAAAGGTTCAAGGTGAGCGGCTTATAATTCAAGGTGAGAGGTTTATATTTTATGATTGAAGATGAGAGGCTAAAGGCTAATGGCTCATGGTTTGTTTCACCCTTCCCAGCCTATTTGTGTCTCTTTGGGTAATACTAATAAAGCTCCTTTCTCCTTATCTCTCATTGGTGGGCTCTTTGTGTAATACTAAAAAAGCTCCTCATACCTCCTGCATCTGGCCACCCCCTCTACCCATTCAGTTATTGATCAATCAATCATTCCGTCCGCCTCACCCTATACTGTACCATCCCCGTGTTGATTTGATGTGCTCCATAGGTCTCTTGCTTACTTAAGATACATATACTGGGATCCCGCCCACACCTATAACACTCTGCCAAGGATATATATGTTTGAGAGGAGGGCCTCCTGGAATGAAATTTGGACTAGTCTAATAATCGACTTGGATACTCGAATAAATGATCCAATCGGTTGGTATGCTCTAATCAAATGGGATGGTGCGCTAATCGACAAAGATAAAGGCAAGATGAAAGAAAGCTATTACCGTAAGGCTTAAGGCTAAGAACTAAAGCTATTACCTTGGGGCTAGGACTAGAGACTGAAGCTAGTCCATACAGTAGGCAAGTTACCTTTAAATAACACTAAACATGTGAACGCAGTAGTTTCAAACATCAAAAACTTATCCATGCATTATTACAAGGTGCCAACTGATAAGAAAGACATTTAGCCATGTGTTTTGTTTACTTACGAGCATATTGATTGAGCTATTTTTTCGACAAACAATCAGGATGTTTCTATATGATTGGTTGATTGGAATCATTTGATTGCAATCTAAGCTCCCCATGCTTGCATTGGGTGGAGAGATAGAGTCGGTGCGGAAGCGGAAGTGAATGAATTGAAGTGACTGCTTGGACTCAGGCTAAGAGACTAGGGACTAAAGCTAAAGAAAGAAACCATAGGGAAAGAGGCAAACCATCTGTAATCAATAGGTACTAGTAGTAATGCCATATTAAGCAGTTATAGGTGTCATTAGCTCCCCAATCAATTCGTTGACTAGGTATTACCATTTACTTTGTTTGTTTAATAACAAAGCATAAGATCACACTAATAAACATCATACTTTGATAATAGCAATATGTTTCGTTGGCCCAAATTATGAAAACCTTAACCTTAGCAAGTTGGAGCATCTTATGCCGCCAGGATTCAGATTATTCTCTGTCGGGAGTCTTATAACAACCATGAGTCTTCAACCGGGAGACTGGGGAGGGGAGGTTGAGGAACTGGATTATTTGAATTATTCTGCTAAATCCATAAATGAGAGAGAAACATATTGTTGGAGATCAAGAAACCCTTATTCTTTTTGGAGCTGCAACAGTTGCTTGCTAGTAGAATGCATTTACACAACAGGTATGAAGAGATATGGGCTTTCACTCCCTCTTTTTCAAACAATGGAGACAATTGTGGCTAGTCTATTAAGGCTTCCATGGAACATGGAACTAAGGCAAAGAAATTTGCTTTCTTTTTACTCTAGCTGTAAATTGATATACAGTTACGAGATAAAGAAATATTGAAATAATCTCTAGATCAGATCAATAAAATCAATACATTTATATACATATGATACTCCATATCTACGTTTCACTTTGCTAACTAACTCTTTATTATAGCACATGTCTTTAAGCTTTGTTCATCATATTCACACGGTCACATATGCACTAAAGAAGTATTTTTCCTTTTACCGTATCCAGTGGTTGGTGCCATACAGACATATAATCTCTAAAGATATAAATCTCTATACATCTCTCTAAATATCTAAATCCTCTCTAAATATACAAAAAAAATAAATCTAGATATAGATATTGTTACTCTATACGTGATGTGTGAAATCCATGAAAGACATTCAATCTGTTCAATTCAATCAATACATCACAGAGTTAAGTTCCAAGATATGTAACCCCACATTATTACCATCAGATAATATGGAGTTATCGATGGCCTCAGGTTTGACCCAGGCACAAAGCTTCTTGGGTTTGGTTGGACAAGATGATAATTTATTATAATTTAATATTGTTGATCAATGAAACCTCGTTTTGAGGGGATTTGATGAAACATATTATTGTCCATCAATAAACTCAACTAGATTTTCTTATTACTAGACATGACCTTTTCAATAAGTTTACCTATGAGAGGCAGTATGTCGATGGATCTCTAGAGCCTCATCCCCATGCATGGTCCACCAACCAATGGGGTCAGTCTGGCCTAAATCATTGCGATCTTCCCTTGTATCAGGCTTGTTGAAGGGACCATTGAGACTTGCAAATTGCATCCACTATCTCCTAATGGTTCTCCCTTCTTCTGAACTATACATATTTGTAATGGCTGCTCGAAATCCCTTTTTGACCTTTGGATCTTCAATGGGAAGAATTCTACCAGTTCTTGCCACATAGCATTTTGGGTTGAATGCATATGCCGCCATGTGCAAAGGTGTATTCATTCGATCCCATGTACGCTGAATAATGGGTCGAATCTAAGTCGTATAGAACACTAAGGAAGGATCTTTCTCATGAATGGCCACCCTTACTTGATCCAACATACTATCAAAAATCTCATAGATTTCTCCAAGAGTAGGAGAATCTGTGTCAGTGTAGCGAATGACCTCAACTACAGGACGTAAGAATGGCACCAAATAACCACAATCTGTCCACCAATCATTATCCATTATCTGAATCCTGATTTTCTTCCCTTCCTCTGTCTTGGATTCTACCCATTTGTTCCAATCTGGAGTCACAACCATGGCCTGCAATGCTGACTACACCTCCAACATCCTCTCTAATAAATGAAAATAACTAGCATATCTGGTATCGGTAGGCTTGAGGAATTCCTTCGTCGCATGAGATCTATACATGGCTAAGGAGGTGTGGTGATTGCAAATAAACATTTGCACATTTCTTGCAGCTGTCACCAAGTTACATACCCACTCAATTTTTCCAATGTCTTTCAATGCATTATTGAGTGCATGCACACAACAAGGGGTCCAGAAAATATGTCTGTATTTAATCTGAATCATTAATCCTGCTGATCTACACACTGCTGCTGCATCTGTCACAACCTGTACAACATTTGTAGAGCCAACCTCCTCTATAGCATCACAAAGAAGCTCAAATTGGAAAGCTACATCTTTGCGCTTTCCAGAACAATCAATAGCTCTAAGAAAGAAAGGCCCCTCTCGGCAAGTAACTATGATGTTGATAAGTGGACGCTTGGCAATGTCTATCCACCCATCCATAACAATAGAACAACCTTCCCTCACCCATGTCTACCCCAAAGTCTCCTTTTGCACACTAATATCGGCCACTTGCCTTTCTAATATCACTGTCCTCAACTTATGTTCACCTGGGGGCATATATGAGGGTCTTGCTGCTACAATTGCCTTGACCATCTCCTTGTAGTAAGGAGAACGACTAACATGGAAAGGGATTCCATTGGCAAAAAGAAATTTGCCAATGGCATCATCTGTATCATCATGGTTCAACTTACTATACATCCCTGCAAGAGTTGGTCCCACTGCACAAGAGCGGGAACCCTTAGTCCCAATAGGAGATGGTGGAGGCATATCTTTCTTTAATTTTATTTTTGAGCTTGTGGCTTCATTAAAATTTTCTTGAGCTTGGGCCATGACATTTTTGCTTGAGAACATGCCCTTTGCATCTGCTGCCATTTGCATTCTTAAGAGCTTTGATTTTTGCAGCATGGTTAAATGTGAACATATACTAACCCCTTTGCCACCTACACCCAAAAGATGCATCCTGAGACGACTATAACTCCCAGCCCAAGAATGGCCACAAATGTTGCATTTCCAATGGCGTGTCCCACCTCTTTTGCTTCCCAGTTTTGGTTGGGTTGAAGAGCCAGACATTTTGGTAGCATATAGAAAAAGAGGTTTGCTTGGATTGAATGTCCCCTTTGCATATTCTGCCAATGACTTTGATGGGGTTGGAGTCATTGGAATGACATTAGAACTAGCTGCACTACTGCCATGGGTTTCATTCCTTGTTGATGGAGTTTCAGTTTGAGGATCATATTCACTTTCAGTTTGACTGTCACTGCCACTTTGGTTTTTGTCACTCATTTTGCAAATAATTTATTTTGCAGATTTTGTATTATTTAATGCCCTGCAAGAAGGGTTTCAAAATCTAAAATTTAAAACCACTGATAATTTATAAAACTGAGTAACCAATTTATAAAATTGATAATTTAATAAATTATAATTTTAAATTTATAAAACAGAAACTATTCTAACTCTAAGTCATTACTGCCTACTGCCTACTACCAACTGGTTTCCAAATTGTATAGTTCTAACTTCTAAGTTCACAGCAATTAAAATTCTTAATTTTTATTTTTTATTTTTATTACTACTGATATTGCTTCAAAAAATTTAAACGGTGAATTTGACAAACAATTTACAGTTCTGAGTTTTTTAATGCCACATAAATGATAAAACTTTAACACTAAAACATGAAGAAGAAAAAAAATTGCAGCGAAACTTACTATACAGTCTGGAGCAACTAAGTGGAGTCTGGACGGGTCCTCAGTAGTTGCGTGGAGTCTGGAGACTGGAGCAGCAACGCTGCGTGGAGCAACAAAGATCACCGGCTCAGTGCTGCGTGGAGTCTGGAGCATCACTGCGTGTAGCAACAACTGCCTGGAGCTTCGTGGAGCAATCTGCTGCATGGAGCAATCTGTCGCGTCCAACGGGTTGTGGAGCAATCTGTTGCATGGAGCTTCGTGGACAGGTAGTCAAGTTGCCAACAGTTTGCAGATGCGTGGAGCAACAATGTTGCTAGCTGCGTGGAGGGCTGGTGGAGCAGCGATGCTGCCGCCTGCGTGTAGGGCTGGTGGAACCGTGGAGCAGCAATGCTGCCGACTACGTGGAGGGCTGATGGAACCGTGGAGCAACAATGCTACCAGCTGCGTGGAGCAGCAAGGTAACCGCTTCAAGGTAACAGCAAGGCAACCGCTGCGTGGAGAAGAGGGAGGATAAGGCATGAGCTCTGAGGCTCTCGTGGGTGTAGTGAGAGTAGACTTAGAGTGAAAAGGCGGAAGAAAAAAATTTGCTCAGCTGTTTTAACAGAGGTAGAAGTGGGAGCATAATGAAATGGTGGCAGAATGAAAAGTAAACCTAACTTTTCATGTAATTTTTTATTTGCTAATTTAGTTTGTTTTTTTTTTTTTTTTTTTTTTTTTTTTTTTTTTTTTTTTTTTAATTAAATTAATTTTCAATTTATTTATTTTTATATAAAGGGTAATTAGACAAAAATGAAGGGGGGATGCCCAAAAGAACCCCATTTTCAGGGGGATGCCCAGAAGAACCCCATTTTCGGGGGGATGCCTAGAAGAACCCATTTTTGGGGGGGACGCCCAGAAGTACCCCTTTCAGGGAGTCGAGTCTCCCACACTGGGGAAACGCACCCCCTTGCGTCTCCCCGAGTCTCCCTAAAAGGGGGACGTGGGGAAATGCACCCCCGAGAGTCCCCCCGTCCCGGGTGCATGGGGCGCGAGGGGTGCGTGCACTCGACCCTGGGGGACGTGTCCCCCATGGAACACTGGATCGAGCCATGTTATCCACCAGAAAAATGAGATTGATCAATAAATAATAGAATACCTAGGCCCAAACACTAAGTTGACTTCAAACAGACTCTACTAGCTAGACAGATTCTATAGAAAACCTTCTCATTCTATTAGGATAGCCAGCAGGAATCAGTTGATGCTTTCAATAAGTTGAGTTGGGGAACAAACTTGAAACCTTCTCATTTCACGTTTGGCCTTTGTCACAACCTCTTTAGGGGTCCGAGGAATCATACGTAGGAGATAGCTCATCGAGGAACTAAAATGGATTTTCTTCTTTAGTAAGAATGCAATCTCCAGACATTTCCCTATCTCCCTATGTATGGATTCTTTTGATTTTAGGCTGGGTTAACCCGACGAGGGAGGGTTGGTTTAAACTGAGGAGAGTTGGTCGAAACCAAATATTGGTAGGGTTGGAAAAAAGATAGCCCTGGCTGGCTGGGAGAAGAAAGAATCGGGGCTTGCCTTTTGATTGCTGCCCCATGTTCCCACCAGATGAGTGAGATTGGAGACATGTTGTTTAATTATGAGCATATCATATCAAGTCAAACTAGCATAGAACTAACTTCTAGACTCTCATTACATACATCCACCAACATAGATATTACTTCAGAGATATTACTTACGTTGATTCACAATCTAGAGTTGAGTCCCATTGATGAGATGAATTTTCAGGAGCTGTTGAATGCAAAGGATTCTTTCTTAGTAGGATTATCCCACCACAAGTATTATGCCAACCGGGAAGAGTCACCTTTAGGATTTTCCCACCATTAGTCTTCAACTTATATTTCAGGAAGTTTACCTAGAGGCATGTCGTCGAATGAGGCTCGACCAAACTCGCATCTCTACGTTTAACCTATCCAGTTTCAATTGTATAATTACGTATATAACATGAGCTAAGTGATACAGAAAAATCTCTCTTTATTTTAACTACATACAGCAAAACAAGATAGTAAACAGTATCTCCCTCAACCTACACCTAGATCCTTACAAGAATCTGGAAAATGTTATAGAATTAAGCGATCATGAATTACTTACAATGCATCTGTGAAGCGTCATACACCAATCATTGCTAGCGAATGTAAACACTATGACACTATATTGAACTACACAACATCAAGATACATATGATAATAACATATATACGTGATATTCACATCTCTGAGAATCAACCTCTACATCAATGGCAAGTAAGAAAGTCTCGACTCTTAAGGCCTTAATAGGAATGCCTTTCACAAAACTATTAGCTTAGGGTTAAGGCATAAGACTAAGCTAGTAGTTATTATTGTTGCCATAGTTCAGCAGGGGGAACTCAAGCTTGAATGGAAAAGGTTGTCTCTTGCCGCAATTACTTACCTTACATATTAAGGTTGGGTTTATTGATATAAATCGATAAATCGAGCGGAACTACCAAGATACTAGGGCTAACTCAATCTAGATCTCTACAAAGAAATAAATATAGAACTCTAGTCTCTAGATCTCTGTGGAGCTAGATCTCTACAAAGAAATTTATACATAAATTCATATCTATACATATGAGACTCGCATCTCTACGTGATACATAATCTCTATAAAGTCTATATCTAGAAAATCAATCTACAAAGAAACATAGATCTAAACAAAGAAGTCTCTACATCTCTATACAAGAATTTATACATATCTGAGAGTATATAAATCATTCATCAAGAACTGAAAAGATTTATTTCATTACATTAGCGAAGCTAAGGCAAAGCCGTGTGCAAAAAATCTATATATATTGGATAATATCATATATAACGCGAGCTACCTTATACCTTAAGGAGCCTTATTTGAGTTGATATGCTTACGGCTACTTCAGCACCACCATTTGTGGCAGGCAATAAGTCGTGTTGGACCAAATTCAAAAACACTCTCATTCACTACTTCAAGAAGAACAGATTCTCAAAAACATTCTCACTCGCCATTTTCGCATAATAAAATTGATCTTTTCGGAGCCTAAGAATAGTAAGGACACTTTTTGTACCCAGTTTGCATTACCCACTTCGCCTCCTTCCTGGGCACGTCAAACTAGGTATCGATAATTGGGGGTACTTCTTACTGGGACTCGACTGTTGGATCAACTATTGGCATCATCAATACCGGGATCGACTGTATCGAGTGATCACCACCTAGCTATCGACAGGCTGGGAATGACCGAAAATGACTGGATCGACCACTAGCTATCGGCTATCGACTCCCTCACTCGCTCACTCAGCCCCGTACCGTTCCATTGGCCCCGTACCCACTGTAGGACCACCTCTCTCATAAGATGTTGGCCATCAATCGCTCATTATCAAGTATCACCCACCTCCTGGCTACCATGACCATTGGCTCTCAGCTGACTTACCTTTTGTCATCGACTAGCGGCTGAGCGACTATCAACTCATCTATTGGCACCTCCTTATCATTTCCAAAACATCATCCAAGAAGAAATGCTCCATCGGTTACCAAAACAAAAAAGAAGACGTCCCTAAAACAGACAAGGCGGCATCGACTCTTGGATCGGCTCTTAGGGCATTGAGTGCATAGCGACTATTGGGACCTTCAAGCAATGAGAGACTACCGAAAATGGCTATCAGCAAAGAACCTCTGGCTATGAGACTATCAATGACCAGATAGCAATGATAAGCTTTGAGAGGTGGAGGGGTCAAGGATTTAGGTGGAGTTCGAGGTAAAGGGTCGAGGATAGAGTTTCGAGGTCCCTTAGATTTGACCTTCCATTCGAACGTGGGAGAAATTCAAGTTTAAAGAAAGCTAAGCATCGACATCAATAGTTGTATCGACACCTGGCGTTGACACTTGTATCGAACCTGGATTAACCTAGCCCAAATCGAGTAACAGCATCGAGTGATCGCCTCTTGTCATTGAGTACCTCGACTAGCAACATTGAGTAGCAGTAACATTGGCTCTCAAGTACCGTCATCGATTGCGTCTACACCATAAATTGAGTGCATCGAGTATCGGCATCCTCCACACCTAGCATCGACTCTTGTATCGACTCTTGGATCGAATCCCCTGGATCAAGTGCGTCGACAACAGGTATCGACAACAGACATTGTTATAAGCATTGAGTACCAACATTGAGTGGACCAACACCTGTCAATCATAAGGAAATTTTCTCAAAGGGCATGCTTCATTAAGAAGAAAAACGAGTTTGAGTGCCCCGATTTATCCCATTGTCCCCCCGAAAAGGGCAATTTTATTAATCAAAAACATTGAATGAACCTTTTTTTCTAGAACCGATAGCCGATCAAAGTATCTGAGCAAAGTATCCAAGTATCCCAGCCAAGTTGAGTAGCCTAGTTGAGTAGTCAAGTATTCAAGCCCAGCTTGGTATCCGATCCCACCCAAGAGCTCACCAATCGAGTATCCCAGCCAAGCCTAACTGAGTATCCAATCCCAAGTAGCCTAGCCGAGCAGCCCATGATCCAAGCCTGAGAGCTAATCCAACCAAGTAGCCCAGCTGAGTAGCCCAGCGAAGCGAATGAATCCGTCCAACCTCTCATAGGGAAACTTCCTAAAATGTCCTAGTTTAGTAATAAGAAAATTGACTTTTAGTGCCCCGGGATTATGCTTTTTACGTATAAAATATGAGATTTTCTTAATGAAAAATGTCAAATGAGAATATTTTCAAATATTTGGTCCATCAAAACTTCTTACCTACCCCCGATGTTGTTGCTTCAAAAGGTAATGACCATCCATGAAATGAAGATTCCCTTTCTATGTGCAAAATTGTATTATATATGAGATTATCCAACAATACGTTGAGCGACTTACTTCTCAAAACAAGTGCCATGATACATAATGAATCTTCATTTGTTAGAGTGTTCCGAACTGTATGGCCAAGGAAAGTTGCATATCTGAAAAGCTTAGTATCCCCACCAGGTCAGCGCAACCGTGAATAAAGAGCAACAGATGAGCATCAAGACCAAATCTAGGAGGCGACAAGTATAAGGATACATATAGGTATAAGTTGAAGCAAGCGCCAGCAAACCGGTTTTTTATCCCCGCCGGGGTTTATTCTCCCAACTAGTAACTCTCGAAGGAAGTAGCGAAAGCATTATTAATAAACCTATTTCTTTATTATATACGTAATTATCGTTGTGCATAATCAACTTATAGTGTGCTTAATACTTAACTATTCTCCTTAAAAAATTATATTTGGATTAGTCTTAAAAATTCATTATTAAGGCCAGTCAGGCAGCGAGCAAGCGATCTAAGCCAGTGATCTAAGCCAGCGATCCTCCCCCAAGCAATCCCAATGCCAAGTAAGTCTGAGCAAACAAGCTTGGTGGAAGCACTAGTGTAAAACGTTGTGAAACGCAAATATTCTGTAAAGAGAACATAACTTTATAAGTGAAGTTCGTTTAATAAGAGAAAAGAGATCAAAACTTGTGTTTCCATAAAGCGTAAATGTAAATCTAAATAATTTGTTATTTCCCCTCTTTCCTACTGCTTGTGGTTCCTTCCTTCTCTCTTGGGTCAGTATCGATCTGTCCGTCAATTGGACCACCTAACCTTAACATTGGATCTTTGTCTAGTGGCATGCGAGCTACTCACCTCCAACAATGTGTTCTATAACTATCATCAATCAATCAATAAGTGTCTGATCGCACTTACAACAATGGGTTTTGTCCATTTGATGTCCTACCTCACCCCCAACTAAGGCTGTTGTCAATTCGTTGTACCGCCCACCAAAATTTTGTTGGCCATTATCAATAAAAGCCTTCCCGTCTGTTTGTTCGCCCCCATCCTTTGTTGCGCCTCTATCAGAAGACATTTACTGTAAATAAATGACTATAAAGATAAGCAACCTCACCTCCATGACCAACACTATCGTAGACTAGCACTTTGTGCTTAGCGCATGATCCTAGCCTATCCTCAACAGGTGCACTGTAAGTAGTACTGCATCACCCCTCAAATTGAGGTAGGGAGCCATGTGTTGTGTATTAGTAAGTGATTTCGAATTTCAATAAGAGTTGGATTTCGAGCGTATAGTTCGAGGTCGAGGGGATTTATCCACTCACCCAACCTAATAAGGGTGAGGGTAAAGGGTCGAGGAAGAGTTCTAGGGCTTCGGCCATGCTAACTGGTTATCTACTACAGAGCCCTTCATTCAACAACTAGTGACTATCAGCACCTTCGAGCAGCTTTGATTGGCTGTGATCGATTAGCTATGACTGACAACTGCTTTTGATTCGAACGTCTAGCAATGACCTTCTAGCTCTACATACTGGGTACTCCTAACAAGTCTATAAAAGCAAGCAATCTATGTTCCTTGCCTAAGCTCTAGCCACGAGTAGGGTTTGTTACCAACTTTGATTTTCTAGGATAATGTATTAAACCAGCATCTTCTTCGATTTCTCCCAACCCTGGGTTAATATGCCAGCCAACAAGCATAAAGTAGGTGAACCTAAAAGTAATTGACTCAATCTAATTTGTGCAATCATTATGATATGGAAAAATTATGTAAATAAACTCTTATCCTTTTACCTTGGGTAAGGCTTGACGCCTCCTCACTTTCATACCCCTGATGAGTGGGTTTTGTCACCCCCCTAAAAAAACGAGGTTTTGAGTAAGTAAAAACCTCTCCAAACTAAAGGAAGAGCGAATGAATTCCCTCACCCTCAGTTATGGTGGTGAGCAGTTAAATCCTGTTAAATGAGAAGTTTTTGTTAGATAAGTTCCAAGCGAACTTGGCGCCTGGGCCAAATCTGTTGGCTTTGCGAGGTGGACCATGGTTGGGTAGATTTCTAGGGTGTAGGTTTGGCTGCGATGGCAAGTTCTCCCGGATAGTTCTCTTGGTTAGTCCTCATTTGTTGGTCCGTCCATCCGTGAAACCAGCCTATTGGGAAGATTGTGTTGTAGTCATCTATGGGACCACCTATCTAGGAAGATGCGGACAATCAACGTATCAATATAAAGATCAGCTACCTCCCTTTTCCAATATTGGCATTACCATAGGAAATCACTTCTTGTCTGGCGCAATATCCTTGACAGGCACATAGTAAGTAATGCCTCATCGATCAGTTCTAGAACATTTCCCTTATTTTAGTAGCCTCAGAAGTTTAGCTATAGTTCTAGGTATAGATGGCGGGTGGAGGGTGATTTCAAGGTATAATTGCATAGCGTTCAAGGTAGAGTGTATATTTCAAGGGTTAAGGATCTAGGATGGAGGTCGAGGTATATTATGTGTATCAATCTATGTTCGTCCAGCCAACGATGCAAGCAGTGACTGTGTCCATCCCAGTAGCTATGTGTATCCAGCTGACAGCCCGAGCGGATTTGAGCATCCGAGTATCCAAGTATTCTATCTGGGGAGCCTAGCCAAGTATCCTGGCCCAACCAAGTATCCAAGCTCATCAAAGTAGCGATTTGATTAGCCCCATTCCAAGTAAAAATGCCAGGTTGATTAGCCAAGTAGTCAGGTATCAAAGTCAAGTATCCAAGCCCAATGAATGACTTCATCTTGCGAATAATAGAGAGACTTCATGAAATGCCAATTTTTTGAAATAATAAATTATTTTGAGTATCTGCGATGGGAATAATCTATTTTTGCTGCCTAAAACAAGTTGTTGCTAAATAAAAATAGTAAATGAGATATTTTTCTGAATATGTTCCAACAAGAGCCATTGTGCCTGCCCGAAAAGGTGGTGCTAAATAAGATGGTAGCCCTGACTGGATCCACTCGAAAAGGCTCCTTCCTTCCTTTAGGCATGATAACATGCGTGCATTATATATGAGATTATAAAAAGTGGAAATATCTCCCTCTTATGTTAAGTATTTCTTTTTATTCTCTCGAGTTTGACGTGAGGGGGACTTAGTATCTCGGGGATGATAAAGGGTACCTCTCTCGAAAAATGTGGGTTGTTGATAAAACACACTAAAAATAAGCATCAACCTTCCCTCCCTTGCCATCCCCGATTGTTAGTACCTACACTCCATGTCTGGCATGCTCAAAGTGGTTTTCATTGTAAGTAAGCATTGTCCATCAATTCAAAACCCTACAAGAAGGACATCTCCAAGACATCCAAGAAGAATACCTGCTCTATCAATTCCCATACAAACAAGAAGGCATCGACAACATAAACTGGATCAAATATTGGATCGAGTAGCGGCAATTGGCTATGCTTGGCTATCTAGGTAAACGCCCTAAAAAGGTTTGGTTCAGTAAGACGAACATTCATTTAAGTGCATCGATGAGCTATGATTCCTTTGAGCTCCAAAAAAAGTGATTTTATGCAACAACAAAAAATGGAATGGGCTATTTTCTATAACCGTTATCCGATCCAAGTGGCCCAGCTGCAGTATCCAAGGTCGAGTCGAGTAGCTCAACTAAGCATCCCAGGCCATGTAGGCCCCTTCCCTGTGTTTCGTAGGGTCAAGTTTCAATGGTTAGGTAAACTATTTATGGCAGCTTTATCAGTGACCTTCTGTAAATGAGACTTTATATCTTCGACACCTCCTTATCGGGGATCTCCAAGGATTGATGTACTATTGGTATCCATGCATTGACCAATGAGGAATGTAGTTTCTCTGGGGTCTTATAAACGGACGTCTACCTATTGTAAACCATAAATTGTTAACTTCTAGGCATGGTAGATGAGAAATTGTTCCCGCACAAAGAACAACTACCTCCTAGGCAGGGGGGATGAGAAAAAAAAAATTAACGCACAAAGAAAAATAATTTTCTTTCTTCCTGGGGATGGGGTCTAAGAGAAATAGATCCTGGATATATAATAACCACCTGCTTCCTGGGCAATTGGAAAAGAGAACAAGTAACACACAAAGAACAACCACTTGCCTCCTTCCTGGGAAGGGGGGATGAGAAAAAGTGAATGCTTTTAGACTAACCTCATGTTAACATCTAAGTGGTAACACACAATGAATCACCACCTTTCAATGGTTCATGGGTAGAGTTGTTGGTAAGTGTAGGCAAGCAGTCTTTGCTCATCGGGGTAACAGTATTTTTGGGCAAGCCTGTTGTGCTATCTCTGGAAAGTGCTTATGGGTAATCCTTTGTAGTAACTATGTTCCATCAAGATAAGCTCTTCTATCAGCTCAGATAGGACTTTTTTACACCAGGACTCTAGCTCTAGGTCTAGTAGGAACTTGCTCCATCAGGGTATCGTTCGTCCTCCTTCCCACTACAGCAAGCGATATCAATCAATCAAACCATGTGGGCAAGCGATCAACAAATCATCAAACTAGCACGTGTATATAACACGTTACAGCATATATAACGCAGCTCTCACCTGATGGTGCACTTGGAATTGCTCACCCACTCACTGTAACCACTCGTTCTCTCCTTCAACTGGTTCGTCATTGCCCAACTCATTTTTTCTTGCTCCTTCAACTGGTTCGTGGTCCACCCACTACTCATTCTCAACTGGTTCACTTTCAATCAACTACCACTAATTGTCGTTGACACTTAGAGCTACTCAATGGGACTATTCGAGGGGGCTACTCCTACATATACACATGGAGGTAGGTTACACATCAAGGTTAGGTTAATGATGAGGTTAGGTTACACGTTGAGTACTCATTCAGATCCATTGAGTTAAACAAACTAGAATGGATTGAGAACTGATGAGTCCGGATGATGAGCTTGGCTGGAAGTAGCGGCCAGAGGACATGCATGATGAGGCACTAATACAAAACACATGGGAGGAGGACTACAACTACTCAATGGGAATACTCCTACATAAACGCATACTCCCTACAGAGGCAGATAAGGGATACACATATCACATACACATACAGAATGAGAGATATGAACAAGTTACATAATAGCAGCATAGACAATACAATAGCTAAATACAGGTGTCTGGGTGTGTTACTTGGCTTTGATACCGGGTCGACTGGGATACTCAAATGCGGGATACTCATAATGGGATGGTGCGCTACTCAATTTGGATTTGATAATACTCAGTTGCTTGGATCAACTGCTTAGCTTGAATACTTCGCTTTGATACTCTGTGCTAATAAACTGGTATAATTGAATGGGCTAATTGACTTGGCTAATATAAATACCAGATTGCGTTGGATACTCCTTGCTTTATACAGGGTGCTTGATACACTCATTACTCGCTAGTCACCATAGGGACACCCACATAGCTCTGAACATGCACGGGACGGGACGAAGCCATGGGACAATATGGGTTATTGAGGTGAGTCAGTGAGGAGGTGATTCAACATGTTTGAACAATTCTAATCCACTATGCCCAAGAAGGTTTGATTCTATATGTGTTACCAGTTATAGGTCCAACGTTACCAGTCTAACATGCACAAGATGGAAGTGATTCTACATGTGTTACCTGTTTTCTTTCCCATGTGCCCAGGATGTTATAAGTTACCAACAGTTTCCAAGACCACGGGCCCAGGATGTGGTGTCCTTGCCAACCAAGTAGTCCAAGAGTCGATGCCAAGTAGTCCAAGAGTCGATGCCAAGAGTCAAGAACAAGTTGATTGCTTGCTTTATTATACTTGCACCCTGGAAGTAAGGAGTGCAGCCGGGTCATGTCTTTGAGATGGAGAAACGAATGAACTACAATACACATTCTTAGAGGGGGTGGTTGTGATAGTGGTGGATTACAACAGACCACATCTACTAATAAATAATTCATTTTACCCACCTAACACAATGAGAAGATATGGTTGTTACTTACAAGAAGATACATTGAGTTAAACAAATTGATTTGGATTTTAAACTAATTTGTCTTCTGATGAGGCTGGCCAAAAGGAGCGGCCAGAGGGGACTTATTATTCCTCTGACAAGGGTACACCAGTAGCCTGTCTTCTTAGAGGGGAACACAAATGGATAGTCTTCTCAGATGGACGCGGACACAAACAAGGACGAATTAAAACTAGCTTAGAGACCTAGCCATAGCAGCCATACCTCGAACCTCCACCACATCACAGCCCAACACCTCCACCTTGATCCTCCACGATGGAACCATAAACCTAGATATCTTCCTCTAATCTATACCTCAACCTTTGACCTCCACCTCACTTGTCGCTATAAATCACAGAGTTCTCCCTGGGTGGGGACGTGCTTGCATTGTTCGGTTGGGCTTTGGCTTTTGGCCTTGGCTTTTGGTCAGGCTCACCGGATTGGTTGGGCTTGGATACTCAGCTTTGAAACTTGTACTGGCTCCCGGTTATAGAAAACAACCTCATTCACCAGTCTTTTCTTATCAAATTGCTCTTTTAGTGAGTATGAGGGTATCATTTCATCCAAGCACTAAAAGTATATTTTCTATTTAACAAGCTATTAACTTTTATAATGTTTCCCTAGGATAGCTAGCATGCCTTTTAACCCTTTATCACCTAGAGATAAGCACCAGGTTGGGTGGTTTCGGTCGATCCTAAAAACCTTCACCAAGTACGATTTTGATAAATAAAATACAGTGTTTAGGGGTTCAGAAGGGTAATTATGCCTCTGGGTTCAAGAACTCTAATGTTGCTTTAGGGAACTCGACTTCGTACCTATAGTTCAGGTGATTCCTTCCATCCATTGGTATTGGGCCGGGTCAATTCAAAAGCCTCGCTAAATGTGCATTTAAATAAGGCACAGAGTGTTGTTTGGGGTTCCTAGGTAGGATGATCCATCTAGTTCCCTAACTCTCTTTTTGCTTAAATCAAATAGATGATTTCATTTATGTAAGGTTAGTACATTCCTTATTGTCTAGTTGTATTTACTCAATCAAAGCGGTTAAAACAATCCAACGATCAAAGACTGGGGGGGTTTGCTCAAGAAGTTATTTCGGTCAATCCTAAAAGCGCTCCTCAACAACACATCTTCGTAAGGCACGGAGGTTTGGCGGTTCCGACAAGTATGAGATCCAATCTAGGGGTTCCCAAACTCGCATTTTGCAATGGTGAAATAAATCAATTTCCTAATTCCCTCCGTCTTGGATCTGGCCCCTGAATTGGAAAGTCAAGGGGTGTAGGCATTAAAAACCTTGTGAAATGTGGTTTTGTATAAGGAAAACCCTCGTGTTTGGGGGTCCTTGTAAGATTCCAACATCCGGGGCTCGAACTCAGGATTTTATTAGGCAAAAGTGATGAATTATATGGCATTTCTCTAAAGAGGAGGTAATGTTCGTACCCACACTCTCGCGGGAGAGCCACTATAATCCGAACAACAAGGTCATTGTTGGGTTGTTTCGGTCATTACCTATGGTTGAGATTGACATGAGAATTATTTGGGTAGTTCTTTCCTCTATGTGTGTATGTGTGACTTCAATTAGTTGACCATTAGTTGATTTCCCCCTATTAGTATTGTAGCATCATAGTTCTATTAGTCATCAAAGATCTATATGTAACATTAGTTATAATAGTTGAATTAGTCTCTTAGTGACCATATTTTGTAGTATACGTGCAATAGTTGAGCCTCTCCGGCAAGTGAGGGTAAGGGACAAGCAAGAAATACTATCTAGGAGGCATTTGGTTGAGCCTACCCAACTCATGAGGGTACAAGCTATGTTCCATTTGATAGCAGAACGAAGATAGGGGCCTGCTTAGATGATAGGGGTAAGAGAAGAAGCACAGAGTGATGAGTATAAAGAAAGATGCGAGCTAGAATTAGAAGAGCTATAATAGATAGCTAGAATTAAGATGAGATCATAGCTATACCATTTGATGACTACCAGCAGCATTTTAGACCTTTGTATGTCGGCCTACCTTGTTTGTCCCAGTGGTAAGCATTTGATTTTCATAGTTTGTCCCAGGAACTTTGAGCTTTGTGAGAATAGGGATTCCCTTAAGCCTTGGAGTATCGTGAGAATAACCTGAAGCCTAGGAAGGAGCCTATCCCAGGAGCATTTGAAATAGTCCCTTCTCACTACCCAAATTCCCATCTTGCATAGGCCACCTTCCCACTCCTTAATTTCCCACTTATACGTCAACTTATCACTCTAAAATTTACTGTCTCTAACCATGTTCACGTTCTCTATCATTTGGATACGCCACCCTCTCACTAGAGAATTGACCAGTTTAGGTTGCCAAGTTCAACAGTCAATTAAGCATTCTCACAACACGAGGTTAAAACTAGTTAATTTACTGTCGCTCACTAAGCAGTGCCAGCACCAGTTGATTGAGTTGGCCAAGTCAAAGTTTAGGTGAAACCCGTAGCAGGAGCAAAGGTAGATAGAGCGGAAAGAGAGGTTGATATTGACTCAGTGGAAGCAAGCAACATTAGTTACAAAGCTAACAGCAGAGCAGACATCGAACAACTGTTTGCTTTACTTTTCGAATAAGGTTGAGACACACTCTGTGCCTTGGGGCAAAGGAACCTGCCCTACCTATTTAGGACTCGCTGACCCACCTGAACTTATTGGGGGGCCAGCCAAACACCTCATCTACCTTTTTAGGACCCTCCGACCCAACTCCGCAGGGGAGACATGGATAGATTTACTCTTTATCCCTAGGGATTGAAATTGACAGATTAAGGATTCGGGAGATGCCTAGAAAGTGCACAAGTCTTCGGTAGATGCTAAGCTAGAGATGGACATACAGCAGGCCGAACACGAAACAAGTAGGGCATGCACACTTCATATAACCGCCAAACACCAAACTATGACAAACCAACGGACCCAATCATTCCACCAACCACACAGATTAAACTTTTGTTCCATACCACCCATTTTCACTTGCCTACATAACCATATTTGGGGGAAACTTTACAGCCCCTAGCTAGATTGTTTGTGCCCCACCTTTAGACTTAGACCTTGAATGCTTCTTTCACTCGAACTCTATTACTTATTTAGCCTTCTGACTTCGACTTATGCTTTGCTCGAATTAGACGACCCACCGAATTAGACGATTCATGAGGGAACAAGCTATGTTCCATTTGATAGCAAAACAGAGATAGGGGCCTGCTTAGATGATAGGGGTAAGAGAAGAGGCACAGAGTGATGAGTATAAAGAAAGATGCGAGCTATAATCAGAAGAGATATAATAGATAGTTGGAATTAAGATTAGATCATAGCTATACCTTTTGATGCCTACCAACAACTTTTTAGACCTTTGTATGCCTGCCTACCTTGTTTGTCCCAGGGGTAAGCATTTGATTTTCATAGTCTGTCCCAGGAACTTTGAGCTTTGTGAGAATAGGGATTCTCTTAAGCCCTGGAGCATTGTGAGAATAACTTGAAGCCCAGGAAGGAGCCCATCCCAAGAGCATTTGAAATAGTCCTTTCTCACTACCCAAATTCCCATCTTGCATAGGCCACCTTCCCACTCCTTAATTTCCCACTTATACGCCAGGTTATCACTCTAAAATTTACCATCTCTAGCCACATTCGCATTCTCTATCATTTGGATACGCCACCCTCTCACTAGCGAATTGACTAATTTAAGTTGTCAAGTTCAACATTCAATTAAGCATTCTCACAACATCAAGTTAAAACTAGTTAATTTACCAGTAGCTCACTAAGCAATTCCAACACCAGTTGATTGAGTTGACCAAGTCAAAGTTTAGGTGAAACTCGTAGCAGGAGCAAAGGCAAATAGAGCAGAAAGAGAGGCTTCTCTTGACTCAGTGGAAGCCAGCAACATTAGTTACAAAGCTAACAACAGAGCAGATATCGAATGACCGTTTGCTTTATGTTTTAGACAAGGTTGAGACTCACTCCGTGCCTTGGGGCAAAGGAACCTGCCCTACTTATTTAGGATTCACCGACCTACCTATACTTATTGGGGGGCCAGCCAAACACCTCACCTACCTTTTTAGGACCCTCCAACCCAACTCCACAGGGGAGATGTGGACATATTTACTCTTTATAACAAGACGTTAGCGCAAGTATTAGGGATTGAAATTGACGGATTAAGGATTCGGGAGATGCCTAGAAAGCGCACAAGTCTTTGGTAGATGCTAAGCTATTGATGGACGTGCAGCAGGCCGAACACGAAACAGGCAGGGTATACACGCTTCATATAACCAAGGCCAAACACCGAACTATGATGAACCAACAGACCCAACCATGCCAACAACCACACAAATTGAACTTTCGTTTCGTATCACCCATTTTCACTTGCCTACCTAACCATATTTGGAGAAAGTTTACAACCCCTACCTAGATTGTTTGTGCCCCACCTTTCAACTTAGACCTTGAATGCTTCTTTCACTCGACCTTTACTACTTATTTAGCCTTCTGACTTCGACTAATGCTTTGCTCGAATTAGACGACCCACCGATCGAACCACCCATCGAACCTTCCCTAAGACCCAAACCCATTACCTACCATTCTTAACTTCACAAAAATACACATGGTGCGTGCAAACCTTACGAATCATTTTATATTTGCTTTTTTATACGTGAATAGACAGACATACTACAGAAAATATTGTGCTAGAGTATAGGCAGGGCAGGGGAATTACTGGCTAAACTAGGTAGGAGGATTTTGATGATTGCTTGCCTTTAATGAATGGTCCTGCTTAGTTTAAGTTATCGCTATCGCTTGAATGAAGTAGTTCAAGCTACCGCACATGAACGAAATAGGCAGGGACAGAGAGAGATGTTTTGCCCATTGATTTAATTAATGCCAACTGATTGAATGCCCTAACGGGGACGAGGTGCGAAACATATAGGTAGAGAGATAGTTTTATTCTCCTGAACTTTATGGTTCATCGCATGGATAGCTCAAGGCTATGGTGATCAAAAAAATTCTATGGCCATTTTCGCCTGTTGAAAATGTTAAGTTGGCTCGATAAAAGGAGACGAAATGTTGAGTTTGTTGGAACCCCAGGAGAGGAAATGTTAAGTTTTCTCGACTAAAAGAAGAGGAAATCTTGATTTTTCTCGACCCCTGGGAGGGAAGCGTTAAGCGGGCTAAACTGTTAAGGAGAGGAAATGTTGAGTTTGCTCGACCCCCAGGAGAGGAAATGTGAAGTTTTCTCAACTAAAAGGAGAGGAAACACTCTTTTTTTATCTTTTTTAGGCCTATCCCCAACTGAACATCCAAAGTGACGTTTTAGTGAAGGCACAGAGTGTCATTTGATGACGTTTCACATGGCTAGGAGGAATGGCTGGATTACTTACGATTGTTAGGATTGCTTGTTGACTGGTCAATCAAAAAGTGATAACCTGGAAGCGAGATTACGAGCTTGCTATATTTGCTCCTTATTTCTCTGGGGTTTAACTAGCTGGACGTGGGGCACACTTAGGGGCCCTAAAAAATAGAGGACAGGGAGCCACCAAAGAAGATGTCAGCTAGATTCTCATTTTCTTATTTTCCTGTAGGAGCTTTGCTAGTTAAATAAATGCATTTATGTGCCCCTGAAACAGAGCGAGCAGGTGAGGCCAACACAATTGATTCTTGTTGTTAAGGGTATTTATATACTATTTCTTTCATTATCAACCTGGACAATTTGTTAGTGAAAAGGTAGCGTATGAAAGGCAAGACCTATTGGACCTTTCTGAGGTTCATACCTAACTTGCTAAAGTTTCTAAGTTACCTAAAGTGGAGGGATTGCAAAGCTAGGATTGTTAATCTTGTTGGCTGGGAACATGTTGAAAAAGAAGATGTCCTAGCTGGGCTGGCTGGATCTTGACCTATGGATTTAGCCAGGGAAAGCAGCTTTAGAGAGAGAGTTGAATTCATTCTAAAAAGTTTATAAATACATGTCACTTATAATTGAGGGTAGGCAAGCAAGAGTATACAACAGATTTCCTTTCTTACTAATACAACACACTTCCTTGCTTACCGATACTCCACTCTGGTATCAGTGGATGGAGGGTAGGAGCCAGGTTATTATAGGAGAATTTACCATCCCCATACGACAGGTTCTCACTCTTGAATTTCCCACTTATACAAGGCCATGTTGGTAATGGGGTAATTAACCAGCAACTCTTAAATACACCACCTTTACTCTCGTGAATTTACCACTTTCAATAGGCAACGCCACCTTTTATTCTTGAATTTACCACCTCAATAGCAAGCACTCTCTATCATCCCAAGGCATACACCACCTTTTATTCCTAAATTTACCATCCTAATAGGTCTGGTATGTCTTGTCCTTCATAGGTATAAGAGTCACTTACCGTACCTGAAACCCTGAGATGAGCATAGCGAAAGTGAACACAACCTAACACTTTGTGGACTATTTTCCCCAATTGGCTGTTGAGCTAAAAACCTCAAACACAAAGTGATCCCATAAATTGAGCGCAGATGGGGTTTTCTAATTGATTCTAGAAGGCATAATGGAGGGTTCTGGAAGACGATGACTACTAATGCATATTGGTAGCAATGCTTGGAAACTTAGTTAATATAGAGAAACGATCTAAAAGTGTATGGTTCATAGAGAATAAAATCCACTTTGAGTGGCTAATGATAGATTTTTAGTCTCCCCCAAAAGGTCAATTATATTGCATGAAACCTGCGGGTAATAAGGTTTTTCCAAATCTGTTGAAAGTGAACTTGTTATTTTCTCTGATCTAGGTATGCTACGGAATGCATATAATTTCATTAAGTTGTTGTAGCGATCCTTTGACTCAGGCAAGTGTTATCATTCCTTCCCACCACTTGAGGAGGCAATTGTTATATTGATCAATCACCAAAAATTTTGTCAAGTGTTTTCAATCGACAAGCAAACTAAATAACCTCTCTCGGTCCACCTTCTTCACAGACGACACTGTTTCAACATATACTAGTCAACAGCTTAAGAACCCAACAAGCAGATACATGTTATCTCTTGGTGCACCTAAACTGCTAAATGATCCGTCCATTGGCCCGCCCCACCTGGTAGTTGGTAAATCACTAACTGAAGAACCCCCACTCAATCCTATCAAAGTCAAAATTGTACATCCATCGATCCCTCTTTGATCCAAGTTGTGAAGCAAGCCAGTAAGTAAGCCAACACAGCCATCCCAGATACGTTAATTATTTCCAGTTTGCAATGGGTATCCGGCAAGAGATAGGTCGATCTAAGTTCTTGGGTTGCTCAATAAGGTGTCGTAAGGTGGAATACATTAAGTTTTAGCAATGTTGAAACATTCGGAAGGGGTGAGCCCTGCCCAACCAGTTTTCTTGGCCATTGGAAACCTAAAATTGTATCCCCTTCCCGAGTTAAGTGCGTATACCTTCTTCCTATCACAAATACCTAAGTTGACACCTGTTTTTCTGAAGGTTGAAGGAACAAAGGTAGGTTCGAGTTCTATCTTTGGGTTGTCCCTTCCTAGCCACCTAAATGTGATCTGACCAATGAATGATCGACGATGGATTTTAGGATCTGAAGCATAAGACTACAGCCTTGAAGGATGGGGTGCTAGCTGTGATGATAGATAAAGCTATGATAAATCTATGACCTACAACTCTTTATTTGATATTTATTTGACGGCGGGGTAGGTAGTTAGGAGCACCTCCTTATCTTATCTTTTACGGTGGTGGATGCCAGGAAAGGATATTATCTAGGTGGGCCACGCTCGGGTAATCGCTCGGGTAGAGGCCCTTTCTATAGTTTGGTGGGTTTAATATGCTGAACCAAGACCTTTCACATTTGGGTAGTCCTTTATACTAGTGTTATTGGGGAGATCGAGACATGACCTACCAGACTTCAATTGGCTTCCTCTTGATTTTCTTTAACAAGTGGGGACAACACCGTAGGGGACTTCATACCTCGAACATTCATACCTAGACCTTCATACACAGATAACTCATAAGTAATTTATTTCATGCCCAGACTTTTTGTAGGAGACTCATGACCTTATGTGTTCTTATTCATAAGCGGGTCGAGACCAACTCCGCAAAGGAGAGCCTTTTTTTGTTTTTTATGTGGGGATAGATTTCGCAGGAGCCTTGCCCATGTACGTCTCTTAGGGTATAGGTGCTAGCATTGATCTCACATAGTGAGCCGCCTGTTTTAGTAGCCAGTTCACGAGAGGGGGGATGTCGTTGAGCTATGAGAGCCCCTTGAGAAGAGGAAAGTATGTCTTTGTAACTTCTAGTATCATTCATAGCACTCGTGATTGGTCTTTCGAAAAAATCGTTGAGTAACCTCAACCACCCATAACGATCCATAGCTCTTTGTGCTTCTATCCAGTCAAGTCTCCTCTAAGGGAATAAGCAGTGCATAACCCTTGATTAATGCTATTAAGCGGTGCAGCTCTAGAGCAGCTATCGATCAAGATCCCTGTCCTATCCCAACGATCTCCCATCCACCCGACCAATCGATTACCATATTGTGTTCCTAAAGCACAAATGATAAGATGGATTTAGTCAAGCATTGATTTCACATCTTTGAAAAGCCCCCTTCCTTACATTTTGGATGCCCAGTCCATTCAAGAAGAAGTCCTTTCTAGGGAAATTTGAGCAAAGCCGCCTTTTTTAGTCCTTCCCAAAGATTATTCTCCTCAATCTTCATACATTCTATGTGATGTTAAGCTTCCATCAGTGGCACCTCTCAAGTGATTTTATTCCCATCACACAGAAGAGCAAAGGAAGTCACACTTGCTTCCAACCTGGACTTGAACACTATGTGCTCCTCGAGAGTCTCTTCTTCAGGGATTGGGTAATCTTCCAGAACCTTTGCTTTGCCCTTAGTTAGAATCTGATAAAATATATTTTTCTCTTTATTCCTAGATGTAAGCAATGTAGATCGTGGGTCTTTCCACATGTTGGGCATACCATTTTTTATCAGGTCTCCCACTACTAGTGTTATGTCTTTTCATTTACAGGTTATCTAATGAATGAGGTCTCTGCAGTCTTCACCTATAAAGTCTTCCATCTCTACTTATGCTAGAGATGATGTACTTCCATGGGTCTCCCGCAGCTCCCAGTTTGAACCTTGGCTCCCTAAGGAAGGGAGGAAGAAGCACTCTTCATAATACCCATATCTTGGCTTCAGAAATGGGCCAAACAAACTTGGGAGCCCCTATTGGGTTACACACCACTGGTGCATGTCAATGCGAGGATACAATACCTTTGTATGTGAAAAATTAGTTACCCGATTCCTACTACAGCAACTGATGTTAATTCTTCTAATTGTTAATTTGATTAAACAATTTACTTCTTGTGTGCTACGACAAATATTCAAATTAAATACACTGCAGCCTACACAAATAAAAACTGTAGAAACTAAATACATCACAAGAGAGAAATAATCATCACACACATCTACACAGTTATTTTTGGACAAATGTCCCCGGAAAAACCTAGTGTGGGAAAACTGGTGCAGCAGTTGAGGGTTTGTATTATTAAGCAGTAGTAATCTGAGTACAAATCTATGGATGCTTCAGATTTAGCAATCCATGCAGAGAAAATAGTTGACAAACATCTAGTGAGAAAATTCTCACTTCCACTGGTGATCCGACACTGACCTTAGCTCAAGATGAGCTACCCCTTGCTGCCTCTACGTCAGCCTGCGCAGTTCTGCGTCAGCCGGCTAGGACCAATATCTCGCTCTCTTGTTGTTGATCAGTTGCTGCTCTGGGAAATCGATCTTCTAGCTCTTCAAGCTTCCACTCTTGCTCCTGCCTCTGAAACTCTACTTTTCCTCAACAAATACAAATCTCCCTCTGAAGCTCTGTGTTGCCTCTTTGCACTGCGTCAACCTCTCTGTGGAGTACGATGTCTCTCTGTTATGCACTCCCCGAATCAGGAAAACTTCCTCTAGTCTACTATCCCTGCCCCTCTCTCACTGCAAGAAATCACTTCGAATCTATCTCTGGCAACGGTTGCACTACTCTCTTCAGAAATTCGATCTTTGATCTCTTACTCGATGTCCCTCCAAATGCCCATCAAGCCTCCTCTTATAATCCTCTAGTTGAGAACCAACGGCCCAGATTAGATTCTAATCAATGGCACAGATCATTTTGGCTTGATTCTCGTCTTCTTATAGAAGTTTCACCCATATTTTGATTAATACCCTTTAATTATTTTAATTTCCTAAGTTTAGACTAAGGCACCCATTAAAAAGAAATAATTATTTTAATAAAAATGTCTCCGGGTGGAATTTCCCAAAACGATTTCTGGGTATCGTGGAATACATGTGTCCAAGCCTCCCTGCAAATTTTGAGGCTTAGAGCACATTCGATGCTACCAAAAAATCAAAGTTGTATTCCACTCGGCAGAGGATCGCCAAAAGATTGCTATAGATGGCCCATGGTTCTAGGGGACGACGACCCCTACTATTTTTAGATGGCATTCAGGTTTTATCCTATCTAGGAGTGCATTCATACAATGGTGTTGTGGGAAAAGATGCCCTACCTTCCTCTGGAGTTCTGGGAACCTGCCATTTTCAAGATTATTGGGGATACACTTGGAACATATCTCAAAACAGACCCTGACACAGCTCTGAAGACAAACACATCGGTGGCAATGAGATGTGTGGAGATGAACATTTCTAAAGGTTTACCTAATGTTATTATGATAGAAGCTGGGTAGCACCACTTCATGCAATCTTTAGACTAGAAAAATTGTTCCGCTGCACAGTTTGCCACTCCCATTGACACCTACATATAACCTGCCCATACAGCAAGCACACTTAAATGGGGGGGTGGCACACATCTGGTAATGAGTACCTGGGACTTCGTGGCGGATGCCCTCAACCATGATCAGAAAGGGAAAAGGAAAATGGAGGACCTAAACAAGGAGGAGGCAGAGCTCAACAAATCACAAGCCAAAGTAGACGCAAAGATCATAGAAATAAACAAAAAGCCTAAAGACAGAACATCAGAATTGGAAGAAAGACTCACTAAGTATAAAAGCGTAAGTCACAACCCCACTTCTTCCATTAATGCTCCATAGTAGGAAATATTGAAGGAAGAGTGGGAATCTCTAGTTTCCCATAGCACCATTCAGCCACCCATAAGGAATCCAGAACCAAAGGTGGAAAAAAGAAACTCCCCAGCTAAGCAGGTGGAAAGAAGTAGCTCCCTCTCCAATACTCAATCTTCAAGGACGTATCTCACCAGAGCAAGGGTAAAAGAAGCATCACAATCCGGGGGGCTGGCGATCGTGGTTCACAACAATCCAACAGCACAAAGGGGGAGGAAAACGTTTCTATCACATGCTATGCAGGAGGCAGATCGGGAAGTTATAGCAGGCATGCAACTCACAATCTCAGGGGCCCTTAGCAAAGCAGCCTCCAAAGGGGTTCCAAAATGATAGTTATATCCCACAATGTTAGAGACTACGGGATGGCCTCAACTCAAAGATCCCTATGTAGATGAGTGTTAAACCAAAAGCCTTGTATATTGCATCTCCAAGAAACAATGTGCTCCGCGATGGTCTCCCACAAGATACTGAATAAATGCATGTCGGATTGGTCCTTCCTCACTATGGTTCTAATGGGAAGTCAGGGGGTTCGGCCCTTGGGTGGAACCCCTCCATGGTTATTCAAAACTCGGTAAGTGCTCCCTCATACAATTTGGCCTCCTGTTTTTCTAAGGATCTCAATTGTTTTGTGGATCTCCTCAATCTTTATGCTCCATCCCACAATAGGAAACTATTCTGGGATGAGATGGCGGCCTCCTCTTGAATATGCCTCAGCTAATAGTCAGAGGAGACCTTAACCTCACTCTCCACCAATGCAAAACTTGGGGGTCATAGGCTCAACACAATCCCCTATCAAACTACTTTCTTAACATCATAGAGCAACACCTTCTGGTCAACGTTGAGCCCATTGTTATTGTTATTGTTATTGAGCCCACTTGGTCAAATCATCGCGCCAGTCCCCAAAATAAATCCAAGTGCCTTGATTGTTTACTTGTAAGTAAATCTATCCTTCTCTAGCTTAGTGCCTATCGATCCACCGTCCTAAAGGTTGCCTGCTCTGATCATGCCCCTATCATGCTAGAGCTCTCCAGAGGGATAAAAAAACCCCCTTATCCCTTCAAATTTCACCCTCACTGGCTATTGTATGAGGACTTCAAAGCACTAATCTGTTCCACCACCCTATTCTCCTGATTCTGAAGAGGAAGCAATGATAGCCAAAGGAACCTCATACTTGTAAAGGGTCGTGCAAAGAAATAGGCTTATGACACTTTTCAAAACGATGATAAGGATATAGCTACAGTGGAACAGAAGATATCAAAACTCATCGCAGCCTATACTTACCCTAGAATCAGTGAAAGCACTCTGTTGGAATCATACACTCTAAAGAAGGAGAAGACAAGACTCATGGCCTGGTCTGAGGCGAAATGGAAGATGAAAAGTAGAGCTACATGGCTTGCAGCAAGTGACGACAACACAAAGTTATTCCACCAGCAGGCAAAGGGTCGAAAAGTTGTAAATACCATTTTGAACATCCGAGACTCCATGGGAACAAAATGTACGAACTTTGAATCTATATCCAGAGCAACAGTGGGACACTGTAAGGGACTATTTACAGAGCCTCAAAGAGAGAATATCAGAGACATATTTGCATCCTCTTCCTTCTTTGATGGATGGATGACGGAGGAGAGCAATGAAGCCCTCATGCAACCCTAGTCCAAAGGTGAACTTCACAAGGTCCTTCTCTCCTTCCAACTAGGAAAGTCCCTAGCTCTGGATTGCTGGAATGCAGAGTTTTTTGTTGGTTTTTTGGATCTATTGGTGGACTATCTGCTAGCAACAGTAAATGAATCCAAAAAATGCACGTAAGATTCACCTTCCTCTCAATGCCACATTCGTAGCTAACATTCCAAAGGAATCCAACCCTCTTGGCTTCGATCAATATCGCCCCATCTCCCTTTGCAATTGTGTGTATTGTAACGACCCATCTATAAATATAAAGAACGCAAGAATAATAGTAGGTATACGGTACATGCATATGATAGCTACATATGCATGTGTCGCATACACCACACTAGTATTTTATACTAAATTGATTATAAGTGCTAAATACCATAACACTTCTTCGAACAGAGGTTCTACTCATTCATCAATATTGCTTAATGTATGGGTAGATCTTAAAAGAGGACTATATAAATTATATATCTCCTGATTATTGATAAAAAAAATTATATTAATAAAATAAATTTTTAAAATATATATAAGAAATTAATTAAAAGGAGCTCCTAAGTATAAAGTTATAATGTTATATTAAAAATATATATAACAAAACATTGTGATATATATTAAAACATAATGTTTATAATGTTTAAATGTGATATATATTAAAAACATAATCTGATATAATATTTACATTAAAAGAATATTTTAATAAAAATGGAATATGGATTCAAAACATAAATCATATACATCCTCGACCTTAAAAAGAGATAAAGGAGGAATACGTAAGGGAGGAGCATGTCATCAATAGGTTGAGCGGTGGGTTGCGGATGGAAGAGCGGCCACCGCCAAACAAGAGAATAAAACCACGGGACATGGATTTAGGGAGGGGGGACAACAACCAGAGGGAAGAATCGTGAAGGAGAAGGAAATCGTCCACAGGAAGAGCTTGAGTGTTCTGAGGTTCTGTTAAGAAGCTTACTGGATTGAGCAGCCAGGTCCTGCTCAGTTTGGCTGGGTGGATTCGGTCTTTTGGAAACTATAGTAGCGCAGCTGGAGGCATCTTCAACCGCAGGGGCACAGCATATTCAACCGCAGCAGCACAGGTAGGTACCTCAGAAGAAGGCGACCAGCCTGCCAGTACCAGTAACAGTAAAGCCTCAACAACTACATCTAATAGAAGGCATGGCCAGAGGAGAAAAGGACAAGCATGGCCCTGTAACTGAATTTATCAGTTATGGAACTTCACTGGACGAGCACTCCAACTGCCTAAGAGGACAGCACAGCACCTAAAAGGATCGAATTCACCCACTATAGCAAGCAAACACAGTCAAAGACTCTATCGGGCGGTTAAATGTGGTTGGTGGTCAATTATGACCCCCCATATCTAAATGGCTAAGTGCCCTTGTAATGTAATATCTATAAATACCCAGAAGAAAGATGGAATCAGGGTGATGGTTGGCATTTTGATGTAAAGTTCAACTTCTGGAGACTATGGATATTTTGCCACTTACAGCGTCTCGTCTTCATTTTCAACTAATACAAGCTTCTTTTGCTGTTAACTGCTCACTTTCCATTTTTTCTCTGTTCTAAGCTATGCTTGATATGTTGTATTTTTGATCTTTAAGATTTAGCGCTAGAAAGTTGTCATCCTATCCATGTGTTAGATTGTTGAATGTATCATTGAATAAGTTATCCAAGTTTCTTCTATCTAGTGCCAGAGAGCTGTCATCCTGTCTGTGCATTAGTTGATTAGATTTACAGGCTTCTTTGCTAGTTGCAGCCAACCATCACATGGTCTTGTGCATTTGTTTATGTGGTTAGTATTTTTCATATTCACCCAATCTCTAAATTGTGAGTAGTTGGTGGTCTAAAGCCTTGTAGTGTGGGGGTGTTCATGCATGTCTGGAGTGAAACAAAGTAGAAGTGGTTATTTGGCTTGGACAAGCATCATTCCTTCCATTCATCCATTGCAACAATAACTTGAATTTATACGTTACCATGCATCTCCGAGCTACAACCTAGGAGAGCTTCCTAGAATCCTAACAGAGAAATCTAACTACAACCACGTACAAATAGTCATTACCATTCCTTGTTTGCAAAAGTCCCTCAATAAAGTCCATAGAAACATTCTCCCATGATTTTGAAGGAACAGATAGCGGTGCATACAGGCGTAGCTTATGGTTGCATGTCTTACTTATGCTACACAATGTGCACCCTCTTACATACTTTTTCGCATCTTTGTTCTGAGGTCAACTGGTGGTTCACATTGAGGGTGGTGGGCTATGTTGGACGAATCCAATGACTCTGTCAGCTGCATACCCCAAAGTGGTGGCCATCAATGGAAAATGAGGTACATCAAGAATATATACGTTCAAACAGTTCATTTCCACGTACATTAAATCGAGTATGAGAGCAACATCAGACTTTGTAAGGGGAGCCGAGGACAGTAATTTTCTCAGTATTATGGGGAGAAGGTACTTCATTAACCACATACGAAGTAGCTCAGGAGGTAAGGCCATGTGCTTACATAACCACCAATGATGGCACCATTGGTGTATATGGTTGTTGATGAGCATAGAGATATTTTTATCCATTGAATGTGAGATCCCAACCCTTCAGTTGGCCACACCTCCCTAACATTATTTCCTTAGAACGCAGACTAGTGGCATTGGAATAAATGGACAAAGATCACCACGCTACATTATCGAGCAATGAGGCCATGAACAAATTGAAAAGCCCATTATGAGCACCAATTCTTCCCTCGCGCCTTTCACGAAGGTTTCTTATTCCTTACCTATGATGCAACCAAGGAGAAGTTAGGCCCTGAAAAACTCGAACTCCTCTAGACAAGGTCGTACATCATCAAACATTGTTTGGTGAAGGGGGCATAAGTGCTTGCCTACACTAAAGGAGAACAACTCTTTGACCCCTGGGTTTTATTTGAATAAGTTCTACCCATAAGCTTGCACACATCACCCACTTGAAGTTGTATGTATATATGATTGTTGTTTTTTGTTTGACATCTCTTTTATGGGCCCATGGTCCATAATCAATTTTTTGCAACTTATAGTTTTTTTCTTCTATTGTACAAATAGTTCCACAAACCAAATGTCACATTAGCTTTGTCAATGGTGCAAGCCATGGGACTCATAATCTTGCTTCAACCACCTCATTTACTCCCCTTCACATGCTTTACCTCATTCAAGTGGCGTCTGCTTGGATTTGGCCACAAACAACTAGTCTGAGTATGATAGTGTGATTGGAATACTTGCAGATGTAATTCACCTATGTATCCATCATTTCAGTGTCCATCTCAATTCGCAGGTCCTCGTCATGCAGTTAAATAACTTTGAAAGCTAAACCATGATCCATGTCTTTTCATAAAATTTATATAGGTTTGACTTATCTAACAATGATTTAATACCATCACCTTCATTCATGTCCCTAGAAGTTATAATTAGTTTTTAGATCATATTCAAATCAAGTTTTGGATTGGCATTTATCACATGAAATCTGTTAAAATTGGTAACCAGGGGCAACCTCCATGTGGGTCATTTTATTTATGGTAGCTGATACTTTTCTTGGATTCCTCTCTCCAAGAAGTGTACAATTGATCTAAAGATCATCCGATTCCGACATGTATTTATGGAGATATGAATTTATTTGTATTATTGAAAATTTGTCAAGGTCTGCTAGCAACCAAATTACCCCCAGCTCAACCTCAACGTGGCATTATAAATAGAAGAGGTCTCAAGTCATTTGTCACTCACACACTTCTCTCATGATCTCTCTCCACTCGTTTGGGTTTGGTGGCAAGAGAGGTCTAGAAGGAGAAGCCCTAGCCGCAGTCCTCGTGAAGAAGCCCTAGCCGCAGTGGAAGTGAGAAGCCTTAGCCGCAGTCTTGAAGGAGATCTGGCAGCAAATCTAAGTAGCTCTTATACACAACAGAGGAGGCTCTAATCTGCATCAAGAGGGAGCCCTTATCCGATGTAAAAGGGAAGCCTTAATCCGTTGTCCAAAGAGGCTCTCATCCGCGGCTAGAAGGAGCCCTAATCTGCAGTCCTGAAGGACACATAACCGCAGTCAAGGAAAGGCTCTTAGACGCAGTCAGTAAAGGCTCTAAGCCTCAACAAAGATAGGCTCTAGTATGCAGTCAAGTAGGCTTTGATCCGTTGTCAAAAGGAGCTCTATCCCGCAACTAAAGAAGCCCTAACCTGCAGCCAAGTAGAGGCCCTACTCCGCAGTCACAAAGAAGCCTTATCCGCTGTCACAAGAGAGCCCTAGCTGCAGCAAAAAGGATCTCTATAACAGTGTGAAGAAGCATAGAAAGAGCAGCATGGAAATCTCTGTGACAGCATGGAAAATAATGTTGTTCTAGGGCATGGTTTAGGTGTGCTTGGAAGCCGCAGTCACAAGATTAGGCATGGCTAAATATGAATGTGTTTGGGTGCTGGAAAATGCTGTTAGCTAGGCCGAGTTTATGAAGAAGTCATCACTGCTGTTTGGGACTGTTTGGGTGCAGCAGCTGTGTTAGGGAGATAAGTATAAGCGTTGGGCTTGAAACTGCCCCAAAGGGGCAGCGTGGAGGGCAGCATCCTATTGGAGGACAACTACATCCATTAGGAGCAATCTGGGCCAGTTTGATGGGTTGTTAGGGACTGTGGTTAGTACCCTAACCAGCCCCAGAATTGTAGCATTGCAGCAAGCTCAAGTGTTGACATTTCTATAGGCTAAATGCTGCTGCATTAATGATGAATAGACACTATCTGGGATACGTTTGCTACAGGGGTTGCTCTGTGCTAGGCCGCAGGCCATAGCACCATAGCAAGGGCTGCTAAGGGCAGACAAGGAGGTGCCACAGTTTCATAGGGAGGACTTATTCAAGTGCCCAAATCAGATCAGCTATCTACTGCAGAATGAAATCAGATTTATGAGGAGTGTTTGGGCTGATTGCATTACAGTTGAAAGCCAAAGTTGCCTAGGTTTGATCAAGCTACCTAGAAGTAGAATTCTGCCATATTTGACCAGCATTAACTTCTCTGGTCAAGACCTCACTGTTGCTATCATAAATATTAATTTTGTATATTTGTACTATCTCTCTTTCTGCTGAACTATTGAAAATTATAATAAGATTTGATCAAGGGTTTCCCCACATTGGGGTTTGTCCCTGACTGGTGCCACATCTTGTGTCCTCTTGTCTTGGCTTATCTTCTACTGTTTATGTTTATGTTCAATCTGCATTTTACTATCATGCTAATGTGATTGCTTATCTGGATAATGACATTGAGCTAATAAGAAAATTGAAGTAAATTGCTCTAAGCATAGAACATACCTAAAATTAACATGGTATCCGAGCTGAGGTGAAGAAAAAGCCCAAGCAAGAGTGAAAGAGCAATCACCGAAGACAATTGGAAGGACAAAAGGCTCAATGGGTTCCTCATCTCACTTCCCGACTGAAGACAAGCTCCCTGAAAAGTCTGACTATCACGGATGGAAGATTCCCTTGATCTAACATTAGAAGAAACCAGGATGGTGGAGCAAGAAATGCCTTCTAATAGAGGCAACCCCACTGCTTTCTCCGCTCATGCCAAAAGGAGAAATAATGCAAGGTCTAAAGGTCACTTCAATGGAAAGCCCGGGTCTAAGGGTGGAAGGATGGGCGGATGCTTTTCTTGCAATAAGTTTGGCCACTATGCAAGGGAGTGTCTAAATAGAAGGGACACATCACATGATGATGATCACAATCATTCCAGGGGCAACTTCAACAACAATGATCGAAGGAATGACAAGTACAATGGCAAAGGAAAAAGGAATGCAAGACATCAAGGAAATAGTCGACCCTCCAAGAAAGCAAGGAACTCCAGGTATGAAGAATCAAATGTTGTTTTTGATAAGCAAAAAGAGTATTATCTTATATCAGCCCTCTCCACTTCCTCTCCTCTGAACACTTTGGGAAATTGGCTCATTGATAGTGGTGCTTCAAGGCACTTCACCGAATTCAAGGAAGCTCTCTCTAAGTTTATAGAGAAGGAGACAAACTTGGAGATTATTCTTGGAGACAATGCCACATATCCCATAAAGGGTGTAGGGAATGTTACTCTTCAATTGAAGCAGGGTAACTCGATTCATTTACAAGAAGTTCTTTATGTACCTGATCTCAAGAAGAACCTGGTGTCCATTTCGGCAATGGAAAACAAAGGTTACAAGGGGGAATTCATCGATGGAAAGATACGTGTTTGGAAAAGGATTTTTAACATGCTTTTAATCTTGGGTTCAGGGTTGGCACTTTATATCAAGTTGCAGCAAGTCCATTGGGAGCCATGTCTTGCGACACGTCACACATCTCTACAATCTGATCTATGGCACAGGAGGTTTTCCCATCTTCATTGCAAGGCTCTTCCTGATGTGAGACAGATGGTGACAGGGATGCCTAAATTCAAAGAAGAGCATGAAGGTATATGTCCGAGATGTACCGAAGGAAAAATTACAAGGGGACCCATTCCCCTCAAGATATAGCAAGACCATAGATGTGAAACAACCCAAGGGGTTTGAAGTTCATGACCAGGAATCTCATATATACAGGTTAAAGAAAGCTCTCTATGAGTTGAAGCAAGCGCTTCGGGCTTGGTTTGAGAGGACTGATAGCTATCTGATGAAGTTGGGATTCACTTGGAGTGAAATCGATCTGAACCTTTACTTTAAGGTTGAAGATGATAGACCTCTCATAATGGTGCTTTATATGGAGGACCTCTGACAAGTGCAGACCCTCTCATTTACAAAAGTAAGAGGGAGTTGGATTCTGAATTTGGAAAGATGAATTGCAAGCCTGTGACTACTGCGATGGAGCTTAACTTTAAGAAGTTATGTGGTAGTGTTGCCGGACCTGAATTGGGAGATGCCTCTGAGTATCGTCAACTCATAGTAGCATTGATGTTCTTGGTAAACTCCCGTCCGGATATATGTTTTGCAATTAGCATGTTGAACCAATATATGGTTGAGCCTCATCACTCACATTGGATTGGTGCCAAGAATCTTCTGAGATACCTTCGGGGTACAATCACTCATGTACTGAGATACACTGCCGGAGATGTGAGGTTGCATGGTACTCTAATGCTGATTGGGCAAGCAGTGTGGAGGATCACAAAAGAACTTCTGAGTGCTGGTTCTCTTTGGGTTCTGCTTCGATATCCTGAATGAGCAGCAAGCAAAAATCAGTTGCTTTGAGCATTGTTGAGGCCGGATATATAACTGTGAGTATAGCCTCGTGTGAAGTTGTCTAGTTGGAGAATCTCTTCAGTGAGTTGTCTGGACATGTGTTGGATACCACCATGACCCTCTATGACAACCAGAGTGGGATTCAATTATCGGAGAATCTTGTGTTTCATGATTGCTCCAAGCACATAGACATCAGGTACCACTTTATCCCGGATATGGTACAACGAGGAGAAATAAGGCTCCATCACATTGGGAGTGATGTGCAGGTCGCCAATATTTTGACGAAGCCCCTGGGAAAGGTCAAATTCTTGACTTTCCGAGAACGACTAGGAGTTGTGGAGAAACCTTCTCCTGAGGGTCCTATATGATATGGATATGGAGCTCCGGGGGGGGCTTGGGGTACTTTTTGGAGCAATGAGCAACCATAGGGTGAGTGGTTCAGCCTTCCACTAGTTGTTTGCTATGCAGGTAGGATGAGTGGTTCATCCTTCTCCTACTGAGATAGGGTGAGTGGTTCAGCCTTCCCGTGGGATACCCCATGGCGACATGTAGGCAAGATGTGTGGTTCATCCATCTCCTGCTGAGAAATCCTACTCATGCAGTCTGGGACTCATGGGAAGTACCTCTCATCTGGCCAATGAGTAGGGAAATGAGGATAGGGACCATAGTACTATCGATGGACACGTCGTGTACTACCGCCAATGAGTAGGGAAATGAGGATAGGGACCATAGTACTATCGATGGACACGTCATGTACTACCGTACTCCCTATGCTAGGATGATATTGGTCTGGGATCAATGGAACTGATTTCGGATCAATAAGAATGGTATGAGACACTCTCTATTTGGAACTGATTTCGGATTAGTAAGAGTAGTATGAGACACTCTCTTCATGGGACTGACTTTGGGTTAGTAGAGAATGGTATGATACATTCTCGATTACTTCTTCTTCTTCATAGTTCAACATAGCAGAGCAGTGCAGGGCATTGCACTGATGGAAGAGATAGTACAGACTGGCAGATGAATTAGCAGATGGAGTTCACCCTAGTTGAGAGGGAGTGTTAAAATTGGCAGCTAGGGCCAAACTCCATGTGGGTCATTTTATTTATGGCAGCTTATATTTTTCTTGGATTCCTCTCTCCTAGAGGTGTAGGATTGATCTAAAGATCATCCGATTCTGACATGTATTTATGAAGATATGAATTTATTTGTATTATTGACAATTTGTCAAGGTCGGCCAGCAACCAAATTACCCCCAACTCAACCTCAACGTGGCATTATAAATAGAATAGGTCTCAAGTCATTTGTCACTCACACACTTCTCTCATGATCTCTCTCCACTCATTTGGGTTTGGTGGCAAGAGAGGTCTAGAAAGAGAAGCCCTAGCCGCAGTCCTCATGAAGAAGCCCTAGCCACAATTGAAGGGAGAAGCCCTAGCCACAGCCTTGAAAGAGATCTGGCCGCAGATCTAAGGAGCTCTTATACGCAGCAGAGGAGGCTCTAATCCGCATCAAGAGGGAGCCCTTATCTGCTGTAAAAGGGAAGCCTTAATCCGTTGTCCAAAGAGGATCTCATCTGCATCTAGGAGGAGCCCTAATCTGCAGCCCTGAAGGAGACATAACCGCAGTCAAGGAAAGGCTCTTAGACGTAGACAGTAAAGGCTCTAAGCCTCAACAAAGATAGGTTCTAGTACGCAGTCAAGGAGGCTTTGATCCGTTGTCAAAAGGAGCTCTATCCCGCAGCTAAAGAAGCCCTAACTTGCAGCCAAGTAGAGGCCCTAATCCGCAGTCACAAAGAAGCCTTATCCGCTATCACGAGAGCCCTAGCCGCAGCAAGAGGGATCTCTATAACAGCATGAAGGAGCATAGAAAGAGCAGCATGGAAATCTCTGTGACAACATGGAAAATAATGTTGTTCTAGGGCATGGTTTAGGTGTGCTTGGAAGCCACAGTCACAAGGTTAGACAGGGCTAAATATGAATGTGTTTGGGTGCTGGAAAATGCTGTTAGCTAGGCTGAGTTTATGAAGAAGTTATCACTGTTGTTGGGACTGTTTGGGTGCAGCAGCTGTGTTAGGGAGATAAGTATAAGCGTTGGCCTTGAAACTGCCCCAAAGGGGCAGCGTGGAGGGCAGCACCCTATTGGAGGACAACCGCAGCCATTAGGAGCAATTCTGGGCCAGTTTGATGGGTTGTTAGGGACTGTTAGCACCCTAACCAGTCCCAGAATTGCAGCATTACAGCAAGTTCAAGTGCTGACATTTCGATAGGCTAAATGTTGTTGCATTAATGATGAATGGACACCATTTGGGATACGTTTGCTACAGGGGTTGCTATGTGCTAGGCTGTAGGCCATAGCACCATAGCAAGGGCTGCTAAGGGCAGACAAGGATGTGCCACAGTTTCATAGGGAGGACTTATTCAAGTGCCCAAATCAGATCAGCTATCTACTGCAGAATGAAATCAGATTTGTGAGCAGTGTTTGGGCTGATTGTATTTACAGTTGAAATCCAAAGTTGCCTAGGTTTGATCAAGCTACCTAGAAGCAGAATTCTGCCATGTTTGACCAGCATTAACTTCTCTGGTCAAGACCTTACTGCTGCTATCATAAATATCAGTTTTGTATATTTGTACTATCTCTCTCTTTCTGCTGAACTATTGAAGATTATAAGAAGATTTGATCAAGGGTTTCCCCACATTGGGGTTTGTCCCTGGCTGGTGCCACATCTTGTGTCCTCTTATCTTGGCTTGCCTTCTACTGTTTATGTTTATGTTCTATCTGCATTTTACTATCATGCTGATGTGATTGCTAATCTGGATATTGACATTGAGCTAATAAGAAAATTGAAGTAAATTGCTCTAAGCATACAACATACCTAAAATTAACAAAATCACATGTTGAAAGCAAAAACATGGCATCTCATTACGCATACAAACATCACATTATAAACAACATATATACATGTACAAATGAAATGAATCACACAAACATTTCATCCAGATAAAGGTGCACCAAACCATGCAATAGAAATTTGAATCGTTCCAAAAAGATGTGTCTTTCCCCCATCGAGCTGCATATACATCAAAAGCTTATCAAAAAAAAGGAGGGAATCTAACCCATAAATAGAACCCCTCACTCCTATGGGGGGAATTCTAGCTAAGGGATGTATGTCCTCGACTAGTAGAGCACCAGTGTCTCTTGCAGCTCTGTCTCTAGCTTGATCACACATGACTTAACCAGCCATCATGGCCCTCCCTCGTGATCAGACTCCACTCTCTAAGGATCCCAGTGCAAGCATCTGTAATCTTGTTACTTAGTACTGCCAAACCTGCTTAGATAGTCCTTGAAGAACCACATCCAACTATCACTTTAGATACTATAACAACTCTACCTCCTATCCAACTCAGGGGATGGAAAACCCTACCTCGTCATCATGGTGGCACCATTGCAACCCTTTTGCTACTAGTGTCACTACCGCTATGTCTAAGCCTACTGGTCCCACTGGTCCTACATCTGCACAAAGCAAGTTAAGGTCATCAGTATCTCATAGCCATCATAGTCAAAGAAAAAACAAAGCCAAACCAGATACACCTATGAAAATATTTAAGGTACAAAATGAGTACTCACCCATAAGACCCCAACCCTCTCCTAGAGGGTTCGACAACTCATTATCAGCATGAGAATCTATACCTTTGTAGGGGTACTTAAGAATCACCACGAGTTGCTTCTCCTAGACAACAACAGATTAGGGAGTGTAGACCTATCCCATCTCATTCCCATAATCAAATTTACCCAAGCCATCCATCCCATCCATTTCATCCAACAATTGGGAGAGCATGGTATTTATAAATAGGTCCTGGTCGAATCGACCATCCAGCCGACTTCGTACTTGTAAATTCTAAAAAGCTTTTGAGATGCGTCTTTTCCTCTCCTGTTAGTCGAGCCCCTGCTGGGGGCATCCTCTCCTATTAGTTGAGCAATTTCATTCCTACTACGTACAATATCATTATTATTATTCCTCTACTGGATTCTGGATAACTACTTATTATCCAGGAGCTAATTCTAATTTCTATTCTAAATAGTAAGAGGTAATAATAGATAGTATGATATCATTATATTTCTCTATAAATCCCTAAAGGAGTTATTCCCTAAAGAAGTAGCTATAATTAGTAAACAAGACCTAAGGCAATCCTGAGTTCCTAACCCTAAATAGAAGACAGTAAATAACTAGACTAGATATCCTAGATATAATAAAGTGATTAACTAGACTATATAAGGCTACTAATATCTTATGTCTCTTCCTAAATCTAATCTAATGGACTAAACCCTCCGTAATTGAAATAGCATTAAGGTCATTAACTACTCTCTGTCAGAGAAAGGGGATCTGGGGCTTTCCCAAAGGTGACTCCCCCAGGGCCTTGCATAGAAGAGATCTTGCAATTCGCTTCTATTCAATTGTGATATAAAGGTATGGAGTCGTTGTTGTTGGGTTGATTCCATCAAGTGACGATACTAATCAAATTCAGATCATCACCATCAAGGTGCATTGTATAATCAACAAATTCTTTCTCTTCATCTAATCCAACAGCAAAGGCATAGACAAAAAAGGCACAGAAACTAGTCTCAAAGGTAAGGGCACTAACAGCAGCAGCCACTGATTCTGAATGCCAAACAGCAAAAGCACTTGTTGACCTAGAACCACCACCAACAAGGTAAGCAACACCAACAGCTATGGGAGAGCCCACTTTCTAGTTGAGCAAGGTCCAGATATGGGAATATTTTCATTGGACCTTGGCTAACGCTTATGTGCTCTTAATTGGCTACTAATAATGCCCGTACCTAGATGGTTGCTACTACTAGTGCCTATTCCACGATAATCTCTTACGAAGATGTTGATACTTGTGATTAATATGCCCTTGGGTCTGATGTTCATGATTGAGATGAAGAGACTAATGAATACCTAGGAAGTAGCATGCACGGGACCAAAAAGGTCGTAGTGCGTTGTCCGAACAGCTCAACAACTGGCATTCTTAAAGGCCCTGAAAAGTGTGCTGCTAAGAATGATGATCCACCAGATCCAATTGATTAGATCGATCCAACAGTTTCAATTATGGGTCCATATCCACTTGGAAATGAGCCTGTTGTTTCATAACCAACAGAAGAGCGAGCAGATTCACCAATAGCTTACCCACCCATATATCATGGTTTAGCTCGAGGACTTCCATTTATTTCTCTGTTGTCTTGTATATGTGTAAGGGTTCTCTATATGATATTCCTATACCAGGCGTAGCTTACATCACCGTGATTAACCTCGTGTGAACTCCCATATACTGTATACATGTCACATGCTACTAGCATTGGTTTGGGACTGTCATCATGCCTATCACTTATCACATCTTAAGTTTGGGGTTACATTTGTAGGTTCACTATCGGTTGATATTAAATATTAGTGCATTTTGAATCTAGCTATCATGATTCTTTTCCAAATGAACTTTTTTTTCAATCAGGTGCGACGTTGGAGCTAGATATGCTTCCAGTGACTAGGCTACCAGACTATGATCTAAATAGGCTTGCACCTACGTAAGAGCAATTTGTGCTTCATGCGATTCGTACAAATGCTCTAGACTTCGGGAGGCTCGACGCTACGATTATAGCCCTAGCAAGAGGATGAAACTGACTAAAACTATGATAGACCTATTGAGCTGCTACCACAATCGGTACGTCAGCCAAAAGCATGATGTAGCCCAGCAGAAGCTCTTACTACACATAGTGATCCCAGGCATGACCTGTTTATCAATGGCTTGTTATATTGATCAATGGCATGGCTCTTTGGTTGGACAATGTCATTAGACGGTTGTGGATACTTAGTACTTATTACATACGCTAACTGTACCAGATGGGCCCAGACGGATTAGAGTGAATTGAGACTTTACTTAATATCGCAAGACTAGTGATACCACTTAAGCTATCCCCCTAGGAATAAGGCTGACCCCCGCTATTAGCGTGGTGACTTTAGTGAACTATATCCAGGCTTAGATACCCATACTTATCACTAGATTTAGTTCAATACTTGTAACGGCTATACCAAAACCTAGGTTGTCTCATGAGCTTTCGAGTGCTTCTCCTTACCCCAAAGGTGAGCCTGAGTTGACTATGCTCATTTGCTCGGCTAGACTGTGGTTACTGCCTTGCCCTCAAACACCTTGAGAGAGAGTCAAACCTCGCAACCAAAGAAGCAAACTGGGTAGGCAAGTTGGTCAACCTCACCCACGATTTATCACTTTTTATATACTTAGAGATTGTCATTTCAATTTCATCTCCACCAATATGCATGTTTCTCACATGATCCATCTAGTGCTAGAACCATCCTGCAGGAATCGATTGATCTCCTGTTTTGGCTATAGATGCTTTTGGCACTCATAACTATGATAATGAATCAATTACTAAAATATGGTGGTGAGTCCTTTGTGCTTGGATTGATTACAGTCGCTTGAACAAGAACTTTGGGAAAGTTGTTGATCTCACCTGCCCATCGATCCAAGATTCTATCCAAGATGCTTTGATTAAAGCCCAACCTAATTCATTTTTATAAGCCCATCTCGCTTGAGGTTGATTAGACTAAAACATGAGGGCCTCACTTCCTTAGTGAGTTTGGGGTTCTGTAGTTTCATGAGGTCAAGGGATATGGTTCCTTCGAGGTCTAGGGTTGAGGTATTCTCTGTGGGGTTCTAGGTTTGAGGTAGATTGTCGATGTGTGTTTGTTATGAGCTCTAATGGGCAAGAACTCTTCGAGGCAAGGACCTCTGGCTAGTTATCTTATATCGAATCTAGTATCAAGTGATTGAGTACGATCATTGAGTATCGGCATCGAGTGTATGACTCTTGGGATCAACTAGCAAGATTGATTCTTGGCATTAACTAGCAGCTATAATCGAGTGCAAAGACTCTTGGATCGACTGCATCAACTAGTGGCTATTGGCAATTACCTTTTGTTTGTCTATGGTTAGTTGTTACTCCTTCCTCATGTCCCAATAGAAGACTAATGGTTGGGATAAACCTAATGGGGTATCGTCCATATCCTTCCTCTCAGCCAATTGTGAGGTTTTCCTCCATCCAATGCTTATCTCGCTCGGAAGATGTGTGGTATCAATCAATAAACAAATCTTCTGGCAATTGTTGACTGTCTTCATTAATCAATCATATCAGGTATCTCGGCCTAACAAGAGAAGTCTAGTGATACAAGTAAGAGTCATCAATTGTTATCCATTCGTCTAACATGGCTCTCCTAATTAACAATCATCCATCCAGCAGTTTTTCCCAGCCGTGTCTCTGAAGTGTTGGGAGTCAAGAATTACTAAATAAGGCAGTGCCTCCAATGATCCCACCTACAAAGTCTTCCTAGCAAAATGAATTGGTTGGGCATGGAACACTCCTTCCTCCATCCATCTCCTAGGGTGAGGGCAGTAATCAAGCAAGGTAAGGAGGTACTCTGATCTCGTCCGAGAAGATGAAATAACAGTATCTCCTAATCATTCATTCAGTAAGTGTGATAGAACGAAAGACTTATTAAGAGACAAGCTTAGTCCAATAAGTTCCATGAACACTTGTAAGGTCTTTCTTTAGTCCCATGCCCTAAGGCCATAGAGAGTGAAATCCAAGTGAAATTCAGTCTCCACCATTTCTTCAACTTGTGGTTCTATTTAGTCCAACTAGTTGATTACCTTGGCCTTCTTAGCTGAGCTAAGCATGCCTCTCTCTCTTTAGTGCACTTACCTCTAGCTATTATTTCTTATAAAAGGCTTTACTACTAGATCGGAAATTTCTGTCTCCACCCCATCCCCTAATCCAAGCCAAGTATCCTAGTATAGTATCCCCACCCAGCAATCAATTGCATCCCATGAATTATAGATAAAAGTTCTGAAAAGGAAAAATTGAGTAATAAACATTCATTTTTAGTCCTCGCAATGAGGGGGAAATTTCCTCGAACTCTCCTAATGAGACGTTTATGAGAAAAAATATAAAATGGTGGGAAGGTTTAAAATAATCTGCTCAAAGCGGAAATTGTGTCTGGGCAAAATCTATCTGTTGGGTGTCGTCCCCCCACCCCTTCCTAGAGTCTGTAAGCTATGTGAGACGGCTTTATCCTCTGGGCTGTTGGGTGATTCTGTTATTTGTTTGTCCGTGGTCACCCCTCTCACCATCAGAAGACAAATCAGTCCCCTCTGGACGCTACTTCCAGCCAGCCTCATCAGAATACAATTCAGTTGAAAATAATATCAGATGGTGCGCCCATCTCAGAAGATATTCAGTATTAATAAATCAAGTAGATCAATAAATAATTATCTGACACGCACACTTCCCTTACTGGCATTCCCTTCCTAGCATAATGAAACGCTGTGTCTGCTGATGATCGTGAGGTGGATCGTAAGTAATGCATCTTCGTGTTCCAAACTGTTCATCCCAGCACTGGAATCTCCACCTATGTCGAATCGACAACATCAACTAGCATCTATTGGCACTGATCTATGGCTAACACATGCACATATATAATGGAGTGTACACAAACACGCTCTATGGCTCTTTGTGGGGTTAAGGGATTACCTACGGCCAAGCAAGAGGGGTTGATCTTCTTGGTCAGGCGGTAGGGAAGCATCTGAAGGGATAGCGGCATAGACAACCTGGACAAAGCCAATCGCGTAGGTAGGCAAGGTTTAAGGGAAGGACAAATTCATTTAGTATATGTATTTATTCAAAATGAATATGTAAATGTACATTAATTTTATGTAAAATTACATTAATATTATGTACATTTACATTTTGATTGAATTGATGAATGAAATGATCAATGAATAAGTAATTGACTTGCTTAATTACGTATATAATAATAGCATTTCTAACCCACGTAGTTGCTTGGCAACCCCAAGATTTATTTTATCTTCTATTTATTCATCCAACTTTGGAAGACTAAAAGCCCCATGTTTGGGGCTAACTATACATATTAAAAGACCTTAAATGGTCACCTTGGGGAAAGCCCAACCAGAGTTGGATTTTGACCCGTAGTGGGGAAATATAAATCAATATTGGACCATGGATTTCTTTTTTATGTTTCCAACCATGGAAATTGTGACATTTTATGGACAACTGGTCCCTTTAGATGCGGATGTTGCCTCACAATGATGGAACCTACATCAGATGGATGTCAAGATCGCTTTCTTGCATGGTTCGATCAAAGAGGAAGTCTATGTGGAACAACCAGAGGGGTTTGAGGTCCATGATTGGGAATCTCATGTATGCAGGTTGAAGAAAGCTCTATATGGCTTGAAGCAAGCACCTGGGGTTTGGTATGAGAGGATTGATAGCTATCTAATGAAGTTGAGATTCACTAGAAGTAAAGCCGATCCGAACCTTTACTTTATTGTTGAAAATGATAAACCTCTCATACCGTTACTTTATGTGGACGACCTCTTTCTGACAGGTCCAGACCCTCTCATTCACAAATGTATGAGGGAGTTGGCATTTGAATTTGAGATGAAGGACCTAGGACTGATGCATTACTTCCTAGGGTTGGAGGTCTAGCAAAAGCCAGGAGAAATTTTCCTATCTCAAGGAAAATATGTTGTGAAGATACTGGAAAGATTTGGGATGGTGGACTACAAGCTTGTGACTACCCCAATGGAACTTAACTTCAAGAAGTTATGTGGTAGTGTTGTCGGACCTGAATTGGCAAATGCTTTTGAATATAGTCAACTCATAAGAGCACTAATGTTCTTGGTGAACTCCCGTCCGGACATAAGTTTTGCAGTTAACACATTGAGCAAATATATGGTTGAGCCTCATCATATACATTGGATTGGTGCCAACAATCTTCTGAGATATCTTCGGGGCACAATCACTCATGGACTGAGATACACTGTCGAAGATGTGAGGCTGCATGGTTATTCTGATGCTGATTGGGCTGGCAGTGTGGTGGATCGCAAGAGCACTCCTGGATGTTTTTTCTTTGGGTTCTGCTTCGATACCCTGGATGAGCAAGAAGCAGAAATCAGTTGCCTTGAGCACTACCGAGGTCAAATACATAGCTGCTAGTATGTCCTCCTGTGAAGTTGTCTGATTGAGGAAGCTCTTCAGTGAGTTGTTTGGACATGTGTTGGATACCACCATGATCCTCTGCGACAACCAGAGTGGGATCCAATTATCAGAGAATCTCGTGTTTCATGATCGCTCCAAGCATGTAGATATTAGGTACCACTTTATCCCGGACATGGTACAACAAGGATCAATAAGGCTCCATCACATTGGAACCAATGAGCAGGTCGTCGATATTCCGACAAAGCCCCTGGGGAAGGTCAAGTTCTTGGCCTTCCCAGAATGACTTGGAGTCATGGAGAGACCCTCTTACGAGGGTCCTATATGAGATGGACATTGAGCTCTGGGAGCTTCGGGGGGCTTGGGGTGTTTCTTGGAGCGATGAGCAACCATAGGGTGAGTGGTTCGGTCTTCCCCTACTGGTTTGTTGTGTACAGGGTGAGTGGTTCAACCTTCCCCTGCGATACCCCTTGGCGACATGTAGGCAGGATGAATAAGTCATCCTTCTCCTGCTGAGACATCCTACCCATGCAATCTGGGACTCATGGGAAGTACCTCTCATTTGGCCAATGAGTAGGGAAATGAGGATAGGGACCATAGTACATTGTAGTACCGATGGATGCATCGTGTGCTACCGTATTCCCTATGCTAGGATGATCGATATTGATCTGGGATCAATTGGAACTGACTTCGGGTCAGTAAGAGTGGTATGAGACACTCTCTTTTATCTGGGACTAACTTCGGCTCAGTAGAGAACGGTATGAGACATTCTCGATCACTTCTTCTTCTTCATAGTTGAGCGGAGCAAAGCAAAGGAGAGCAGTGCATTGATGGCAGAGATAGTATCGACTAGCAAATGGATTAGCAAATGGAGTTCTCCCTAGCTGAGAGGGAGTGTTAAAATTGGCAACTAGGGCCAAACTTCACATGGGTCATCTTATTTATGACCGCTGATATTTTTCTTGGATTCCTCTCTCTGAAAGGTGTAGGATTGATCTAAAGATCATCCAATTCCGACATGTACAAATGAAGATATGAATTTATTTATATTATGGACAAATTGTCAAGGTTGGCCAGCAAGCTAAACGAGCATTCAAACCCCCAGCTCATCCTCAACGTTGCATATAAAAGGAGGAGACCTCAAGTCATTTTATCATCATCTCATCTTCACACATCTCTCTCTCCTCACTTCATTAGGTATGCAAATCTAGGCAGTGGTCTCTCACACGTGCGAAGGAAGGAGGACGTTTTTCTGTTTGACTGTGTTGACTAGCATTGACCGAATTTCAAAGGCTATATTTTGGGTTGTGTTGACCAACATTGACCTCCTTTTGACTGTGGATTGGGTGAGGTATCTTCTCCTTGGCAAGCCACAAATCTAGGCACTGAAATCAAGGTGATCTAACCTCTCATTTGACCAGCATTGACTGTCCTAAGGCTAGCCACAGTTTGACTTTCGTTAACTAGCTTTTGACTGGACTTTTTCAGACAATTTTGCGTTGTTTTGGCTTGCTGTTGGAGGCCGAAGTTGACTAGGTTTGACAGAGCTATTTAGAAGAAGAATTATGCCATGTTTGACCAACATTGACTTTTCTGGCTAGGGCTTTTTGCTGCTGCCATAAATTATCAGATTTTTAATTTGTATTATATCTCTCTCTGCTAAACTATTGAAGAATATAAGAAGAATTGATCAAGGGTTTCCCCACATTGGGGTTTGTCCCTGATTGGTGCCACATCTTGTGTTTTCTTGTCTTGGTTTGCCTTCTACTATTTATGTTTATGTTCTATCTGCATTTTACTATCATGCTGATGTGATTGCTACAATGGATATTGATATTGGGCTAATAAAGAAATTGAAGTAAATTGCTCTTAAGCATAGAACGTACCATTGTTATCTAAAATTAACACTTGGAGATCAAGGAGCCATCCCTTTCATCACTATATTTGGATCCCTTCCGCTCATTTTGGCACATCAGGGACTTCACTAGGCCTTTCAATGGCCCTCCTAGCTATTGTATTACCATTTTGACCCTCTTGAGAGGCTTATCTTTCATATTATGAAGCTATTTGGTGGGCTTGTCACCAAAAGGATGTTATTTTGCACATTATTGTTATTATAAGGGCATTGTTATGCATAATTAGGCCATTCGAATCCCTGGGAAGATCATATAAATATGAGAGAGGTTCATTTGATCTCTCATCATCACTTGGATTTGGGATATATCTTTCTAAAGATTTCAGGCCTACAATTTGTGGAATGATTTGGATGATTAAATGCATTTTGATGTGTGGAATATTTTCGCTATCTCTTGGAGCTTCTACTTGGCAAGTTTATGGCAGTGTTTTTAAACCCGGTCGGCTCAGAACCGACTCGGCCGAGTTGGTCCGAGTCGGTCAAAAAAAATTTGACCCGACCATTGAACTGGTTCAGCCGGCTCAGTATTAACTCGGCCGACTCAACCGTGTCCATATCAACCCATCCAAGTTACGGACAGTGGCCAGTGAACCCCGAAAAACCACCTTTTTTTTTTCCTGGGTGTGGGGGACTCCAAAGGGATTTATTAATTGGTTTGTTGGTCTTTGGGGTCCATTCCCCTCTCCCAAACCGTATTTAACCCACTCAACCCCTCTCATTCTCTCATAGCCATCTCATGCATTTGAGTGAGAATTTCAATGAGACTTTGTGAGGAGTTGTTGAGTTTGTTTTTGGAGCAGCAGTGAGGAGTCTTGGGCAAGCATTGTAGCTGGAGTGAGGAGCTTCTTGGGCAGCCATTTGGAGCAGCATTGAGGAGTTGGTTTCTTGGAGCAAGCTTGAGGAGCCAGTTTGTTCCTAGAGGTATTTTTTTTCACTTATACAAATCTGTTTTTGCTTATTAAATTTTAGGTGCATATCTAGAAATCCTAAAGAGTGTTTTTTGTGAAAGAAAAGAACATTGAATCAATGTTTTTTTTTTTTCATTTTCAGATTGTTTGTTTTCATTTCCAAGTCAAAAAATGGCACCAAGAGTGAAATATGTTGCTTGGGCATATGTTGAAATGGTTGAAAGTCAAATGCATTGCAAATTTTGCCATATGAAAATTAAGGAAGGTCCTGGGAGCATTAACAGGCTGAAACAACACTTGGTGGGGATTAGAGGCCAAATTACTCCATGTACCTCACCAGAAATTGGGGAGATTAGCAAGGAATTGTTAGCCAGCTTTGAGAAGTTTAAAGAAGATAAGGCTAGGCAAAAAGAGTTAGACGCTGAAATTGGGAGGAAGAGGGATATACAAAAAATCATGGCTACCAACCCCCATTATGATTTTGAGGGTTCTTCCTCTACCCCTCGTACTAATGCATCCAACCCCTTCCGATATGTTCCTCCCTCTTTTGATTCTATTCAAGAAAAGGGAAAGGATAGAATGAAAAAGGGTGATATGAATATCAAAAGTTATTTCACTCCCTCCTCTCCATCAGATGCACATGGTCCTCAAGCTAGTAAAAGTCAAATGCAGCCCACTTTAGATGACCATTGAAAGAAAGAATTGAGGGAAATTGCTTGTGATTACATAGCTAGATGGTGGTATGATGTTGATATCCCCTTCAATGCTTCCCATTCACCATATTATGAGCCTATGTTTGATGCCATACATGCTGTTGGAAAAGGCTTCAAAGGCCCTACTATGCATGAGCTAAGGGGGTATCGTTTGCAGAAAGAAATCTCATCCATTAATGAGTATTTGAAAGATTTCAAGGACTCATGGGCAAGAACAGGATGTACCATCATGTCAAATGGATGGGTTGATCAAAGAAACCCGTACCATCATAAGATTTCTTATCTTTTGCCCATGGGGAACCATGTTTTTAAAATCAGTTAATGCATTTGATAAGGTAAAATATGGGCAATTGTTGTTTCAGCTATTGGATGAGGTTGTTACGGAGGTGGGGGTGGCTAATGTTGTTCAAGTCATCATAGATAATGCCTCTAACTATGTTCTTGCTGGTAAACTGTTAGAGGAAAAACACAAGACCATCTTTTGGACCCCATGTGCTGCACATTGCATAGACCTCATGCTTGAGGATATTGGAAAATTAGAATGGGTCAAAAACACTGTAGATCATGCCAAAAGCATAACAAAATTTATCTACAACCATTCATGGATTTTGAGCCTCATGAGGAAACACATTGGGGGCAGGGATATTATTAGGCCTGCCATCACCAGATTTGCTACTCATTTTTTGACATTGCAATCTATGCTTTCCCAAAATAGAAACTTGCAAAAGTTGTTTTCCAGTGATGAATGGAATCAAAGCCAGTGGTCTCACAAACTAGAAGGCAAAGAATTGAAAAAGAAAGTTAACGAAGAAAGTTTTTGGAGAAAGGCAACATAGATTGTGAAGCTTGCTGAGCCACTGGTTAAGGTGTTGCGGTTGGTGGATGGGGAAAGATTGGCTATGGGCTTCATTTATGAGGCTATGGATCAAGCAAAGGAGCAAATAAAGAGGGCATACAAGGATAAAGTGGCTAAGTATGGGCCCATTTGGGCAATCATTGATGAAAGACGGAACAATCAACTCCATCACCCTATACATGCAGCTGGATATTTTTTAAACCCACGGTATCATTATAAAGCTAAGGAGTCAGGAGCTTTGAGGGGGGAGGTTAGAGATGGACTGGTTGACTGCATTGATCGCATGATCCCGATGGAGTCTGATCAGCCGGAGATACACCGACAGGTCACGACCTTCAACAATGCCTCGGGTACCTTTGGGAAGAACCTAGCAAAGATTGCAAGAGAAGCAGATGAGCCAGGTAAACAAAAATTTCAATTTTCAAATTCTTAATAGTTTTTTTTAATTTTGTCAAATCATTTATAATTGAAAGTTGAATATAATTTGTAATTTTGTTGAGCTAACTCATTACACTCCTATGTTTTTTGCAGCACAACGGTGGAAGGCTTTTGGTGGCCATTGTCCGAGTTAAACTTGCAGTGCTACTGGGTGTGAGCACAATTGGTCTGTCTTTGAGAGGATTCACCCAGATCAAAAACGATTAAATGATCTAGTCTATGTCCAATACAACCTCCGGCTCAGACGCAACCAATTGTTGAATAAAAGACCTAATTCAGATCCCATTGTGTTGGAAGACATTGATCCAACATCAGATTGGGTAGTGGAGAGTCATCCAGCAGAGTTTGATTCTAATGAGGATCTTGATTTGGATTTACACAGGGAGGCATCATTCGAACATGATGTTCAGTGGAATGCAGATCCCAATCCACTTGTACTACCAGCCTTAGCCTCACAGCCAGAAAGGACTCCAGTTGCAGGCGCTTCCTCTGCTCAGCCATGACAGAAGCACAGCAGCATATCTTGTATATCTCAGCTTGCATCTGCTGCACAGCCTGCTAGTGCTACCACTTCTACAGTTACAATTGGAGATGATGATGATGAGGAGCCATGGGGCCCCCTATCTGACTCTGATGATGATCCAGAGATTGATCCACATGATCTTGGCTCCTCTGGCAGTAGCTACTAGCCAGTGGCCCAGTAGTACTGGTCACAGTTTAATTTTGTTGTAGAGGCCATTTCTAGCCTCCTTGGTTATGTGTTTTTGTTTTGAATCTTTGATCATGTATGTATTGGACAGTGCACTAGGTGCCATTTTGATATAATGGATATATTCAGGAGCCTACTTTGATCATATGTTGTCTTCCATCTATATTCTAATGCTGTGTGTTTGGAAACATGAATGAAAATCTTTAAAATAATGTTCTTTTATAAAAGAAAATAAATATTTAATGTATTTTTTTACCACGACCGAGCCATTGAAATCAAGCCAGCCGAGTCAATACCGAGTCGGAGTCGAACCTCGGCCGAGTCAATACCGAGTCGGAGTCGGAGTTGGAGTCGACCCTCGGCCGAGTCGATGTCGGAGTCAGAGTTTTAAAACGTTGGTTTATGGATGGATATACTCTTTTTGTCATGTAAGTGCCCTTTTCATGCGAATTTCATAATGGTTCATGTTTAATGTATGGAATGTTATGTCATGATTTTACTTCTGCCCTAAAAACTAATGTGAATTTATAAAACACTTGTAATCTTGGCCCTTGGATATGTTATTCATCTTGGCAAGAAGAATGAATTTTCATAGGGGTAGGTTGTGCACCTTTTACCTTGAAACTCCATCAAATCTTGCATATCGAAGTATAAAGCTCTAAAGTTGTCGTGTAGTTGCATCCATTATTAGTGAAGTTGCTTCTTTAGGCCTCTTTGAAGAGCGAAGATCCCAAATCTTGATCATTTGACTCTAATAATCAAGCATTGGTCCTAGATCCTTGATGGTCAACCCTAAAACTACATTTCTTCAACCTTTTCTTATTTTTTTGCCCTAACCCTAGAAGGCCAACTAGGGCCTAGCATGAATTGCATTAGAGACATCTCCCTGCGGTGCAAATTGGTACACTACTGCGTTGTCCTTTTCTCTAAGTGCTCTTAAAGTTTCAAGCAATTCCCGTGGCTAGTTTGAGAGAAATCTCAAGCCCTAGTTCCAAAATGATTTCTATTCTTCACCTTCTTTGGTTAGAGGCATTTCTAGGGTCATTTGCTCTTGAAAACTCATTGGAAGTTCACCTTTCTTTGACCCTTCCTTCTAATCCTTGCTTGACTTAGTCATAGTGTTGATGATCACCCCAAACCCTAGGCCTTGCTTGGATCCCCCTGGTCTCTCTCTTCTGGTCCTAGCCTTTATAAGATATATATTTCACAAAACCTAAAGAGAATTCCTCCTCCCTTTCTAAGAAACCTTGATCCAGGCATAATTCTTCTATTGAATATCCTTTCACTTAGGTCTAGGCCTCCTTCTTTCGAGCCTTTCTTGGAGAGCCCTTCTTTTGCTTCTAAAACAAGCAACCTATTATTGACTTTATCATTCTAGTGATTTCCCACCATACCAAGACTCCTCCCATCGGTGAAAGTCCGTAAAATGCAAGAGACATCAACTAAGGTGACAGCGGATCCTTGTCCTGTTGTTGCCACTTGGCATAGTAGTAGTCCCTGTGGAACCCCCCAGCACCCCTACTAAATTGAGCAGTAACAATAACCATAGGGCCAATGTAGCTGGGAAACAGAAGATTAGTGACCAAATGATGGAGAATGATGCTAGAATTTCTTCATAAATTTGAAAATATGAAGAAGATGCTCCAATTTATTCATTGATCTCATCATTATGTACTGGGAATACACAATCATTATATTAAAATATTTTTATTAATAAATAATAATTTCTAGTCAAAATGAACTGTTTGTTCTAACATTCAAAAACTCAGAGTTTTAAAACTTTGGTTTATGGATGGATATACTCTTTTTGTCATGTAAGTGCCCTTTTCATGCGAATTTCATAATGGTTCATGTTTAATGTATGGAATGTTATGTCATGATTTTACTTCTGCCCTAAAAACTAATGTGAATTTATAAAACACTTGTAATCTTGGCCCTTGGATATGTTATTCATCTTGGCAAGAAGAATGAATTTTCATAGGGGTAGGTTGTGCACCTTTTACCTTGAAACTCCATCAAATCTTGCATATCGAAGTATAAAGCTCTAAAGTTGTCGTGTAGTTGCATCCATTATTAGTGAAGTTGCTTCTTTAGGCCTCTTTGAAGAGCGAAGATCCCAAATCTTGATCATTTGACTCTAATAATCAAGCATTGGTCCTAGATCCTTGATGGTCAACCCTAAAACTACATTTCTTCAACCTTTTCTTATTTTTTTGCCCTAACCCTAGAAGGCCAACTAGGGCCTAGCATGAATTGCATTAGAGACATCTCCCTGCGGTGCAAATTGGTACACTACTGCGCTGTCCTTTTCTCTAAGTGCTCTTAAAGTTTCAAGCAATTCCCGTGGCTAGTTTGAGAGAAATCTCAAGCCCTAGTTCCAAAATGATTTCTATTCTTCACCTTCTTTGGTTAGAGGCATTTCTAGGGTCATTTGCTCTTGAAAACTCATTGGAAGTTCACCTTTCTTTGACCCTTCCTTCTAATCCTTGCTTGACTTAGTCATAGTGTTGATGATCACCCCAAACCCTAGGCCTTGCTTGGATCCCCCTGGTCTCTCTCTTCTGGTCCTAGCCTTTATAAGATATATATTTCACAAAACCTAAAGAGAATTCCTCCTCCCTTTCTAAGAAACCTTGATCTAGGCATAATTCTTCTATTGAATATCCTTTCACTTAGGTCTAGGCCTCCTTCTTTCGAGCCTTTCTTGGAGAGCCCTTCTTTTGCTTCTAAAACAAGCAACCTATTATTGACTTTATCATTCTAGTGATTTCCCACCATACCAGGACTCCTCCCATCGGTGAAAGTCCGTAAAACGCAAGAGACATCAACTAAGGTGACAGTGGATCCTTGTCCTGTTGTTGCCACTTGGCATAGTAGTAGTCCCTGTGGAACCCCCCAGCACCCCTACTAAATTGAGCAGTAACAATAACCATAGGGCCAATGTAGCTAGGAAACAGAAGATCAGTGACCAAATGATGGAGAATGATGCTAGAATTTCTTCATAAATTTGAAAATATGAAGAAGATGCTCCAATTTATTCATTGATCTCATCATTATGTACTCGGAATACACAATCATTATATTAAAATATTTTTATTAATAAATAATAATTTCTAGTCAAAATGAACTGTTTGTTCTAACATTCAAAAACTCAGAGTTTTAAAACTTTGGTTTATGGATGGATATACTCTTTTTGTCATGTAAGTGCCCTTTTCATGCGAATTTCATAATGGTTCATGTTTAATGTATGGAATGTTATGTCATGATTTTACTTCTGCCCTAAAAACTAATGTGAATTTATAAAACACTTGTAATCTTGGCCCTTGGATATGTTATTCATCTTGGCAAGAAGAATGAATTTTCATAGGGGTAGGTTGTGCACCTTTTACCTTGAAACTCCATCAAATCTTGCATATCGAAGTATAAAGCTCTAAAGTTGTCGTGTAGTTGCATCCATTATTAGTGAAGTTGCTTCTTTAGGCCTCTTTGAAGAGCGAAGATCCCAAATCTTGATCATTGGCTCTAATAATCAAGCATTGGTCCTAGATCCTTGATGGTCAACCCTAAAACTACATTTCTTCAACCTTTTCTTATTTTTTTGCCCTAACCCTAGAAGGCCAACTAGGGCCTAGCATGAATTGCATTAGAGACATCTCCCTGCGGTGCAAATTGGTACACTACTGCGCTGTCCTTTTCTCTAAGTGCTCTTAAAGTTTCAAGCAATTCCCGTGGCTAGTTTGAGAGAAATCTCAAGCCCTAGTTCCAAAATGATTTCTATTCTTCACCTTCTTTGGTTAGAGGCATTTCTAGGGTCATTTGCTCTTGAAAACTCATTGGAAGTTCACCTTTCTTTGACCCTTCCTTCTAATCCTTGCTTGACTTAGTCATAGTGTTGATGATCACCCCAAACCCTAGGCCTTGCTTGGATCCCCCTGGTCTCTCTCTTCTGGTCCTAGCCTTTATAAGATATATATTTCACAAAACCTAAAGAGAATTCCTCCTCCCTTTCTAAGAAACCTTGATCTAGGCATAATTCTTCTATTGAATATCCTTTCACTTAGGTCTAGGCCTCCTTCTTTCGAGCCTTTCTTGGAGAGCCCTTCTTTTGCTTCTAAAACAAGCAACCTATTATTGACTTTATCATTCTAGTGATTTCCCACCATACCAGGACTCCTCCCATCGGTGAAAGTCCGTAAAAAGCAAGAGACATCAACTAAGGTGACAGTGGATCCTTGTCCTGTTGTTGCCACTTGGCATAGTAGTAGTCCCTGTGGAACCCCCCAGCACCCCTACTAAATTGAGCAGTAACAATAACCATAGGGCCAATGTAGCTAGGAAACAGAAGATCAGTGACCAAATGATGGAGAATGATGCTAGAATTTCTTCATAAATTTGAAAATATGAAGAAGATGCTCCAATTTATTCATTGATCTCATCATTATGTACTCGGAATACACAATCATTATATTAAAATATTTTTATTAATAAATAATAATTTCTAGTCAAAATGAACTGTTTGTTCTAACATTCAAAAACTCAGAGTTTTAAAACTTTGGTTTATGGATGGATATACTCTTTTTGTCATGTAAGTGCCCTTTTCATGCGAATTTCATAATGGTTCATGTTTAATGTATGGAATGTTATGTCATGATTTTACTTCTGCCCTAAAAACTAATGTGAATTTATAAAACACTTGTAATCTTGGCCCTTGGATATGTTATTCATCTTGGCAAGAAGAATGAATTTTCATAGGGGTAGGTTGTGCACCTTTTACCTTGAAACTCCATCAAATCTTGCATATCGAAGTATAAAGCTCTAAAGTTGTCGTGTAGTTGCATCCATTATTAGTGAAGTTGCTTCTTTAGGCCTCTTTGAAGAGCGAAGATCCCAAATCTTGATCATTTGACTCTAATAATCAGGCATTGGTCCTAGATCCTTGATGGTCAACCCTAAAACTACATTTCTTCAACCTTTTCTTATTTTTTTGCCCTAACCCTAGAAGGCCAACTAGGGCCTAGCATGAATTGCATTAGAGACATCTCCCTGCGGTGCAAATTGGTACACTACTGCGCTGTCCTTTTCTCTAAGTGCTCTTAAAGTTTCAAGCAATTCCCGTGGCTAGTTTGAGAGAAATCTCAAGCCCTAGTTCCAAAATGATTTCTATTCTTCACCTTCTTTGGTTAGAGGCATTTCTAGGGTCATTTGCTCTTGAAAACTCATTGGAAGTTCACCTTTCTTTGACCCTTCCTTCTAATCCTTGCTTGACTTAGTCATAGTGTTGATGATCACCCCAAACCCTAGGCCTTGCTTGGATCCCCCTGGTCTCTCTCTTCTGGTCCTAGCCTTTATAAGATATATATTTCACAAAACCTAAAGAGAATTCCTCCTCCCTTTCTAAGAAACCTTGATCTAGGCATAATTCTTCTATTGAATATCCTTTCACTTAGGTCTAGGCCTCCTTCTTTTGAGCCTTTCTTGGAGAGCCCTTCTTTTGCTTCTAAAACAAGCAACCTATTATTGACTTTATCATTCTAATGATTTCCCACCATACCAGAACTCCTCCCATCAGTGAAAGTCCGTAAAAAGCAAGAGACATCAACTAAGGTGACAGTGGATCCTTGTCCTGTTGTTGCCACTTGGCATAGTAGTAGTCCCTGTGGAACCCCCCAGCACCCCTACTAAATTGAGCAGTAACAATAACCATAGGGCCAATGTAGCTAGGAAACAGAAGATCAGTGACCAAATGATGGAGAATGATGCTAGAATTTCTTCATAAATTTGAAAATATGAAGAAGATGCTCCAATTTATTCATTGATCTCATCATTATGTACTCGGAATACACAATCATTATATTAAAATATTTTTATTAATAAATAATAATTTCTAGTCAAAATGAACTGTTTGTTCTAACATTCAAAAACTAATTCTCTACATCGCTATCCCTATTTAATCTGATGCCATGATCTGATTCTCCATCTTCTCCTGATGATGAACCACGCTAGATGGTTCAAAACGCGTCAACAAATGAATTTTGATGTGATCTTCTCCGAAAAAATTCTTGCAATTAAGTACACAATCTATCCAAAATTTCCAACATAAAAAATCACATTTACAAATGGGAATAGAAACTATCAAATAATTTTTCATTCCAATTCTTCACCCTGCATTATTAAGATTCAGTTATTGACGAGATGAAATGACCCTAGGAGTAGTAAGACTGAGTGTGAAATAATGTAATCTACAACAAGAATAACCAAACTATACTGTGCTAAGGTAAGGTGTTCTTCTGATGCCCTGTATTACTTAGGCTAGAAACCTGTGCTCTGAGAGATAACAACACCTAGGTTTGGGGAAGATGAATGAATGCTAGTGTAATGTAACGGAACTGAACGATCCCACCCTTTATGTGTCAGTTACGGGCTGGGCTTTCCTTTCATCGGGGAGGAGAGACCAGCCTCAGATGATAAAGAAAGGCTGACCATTGGGAGGAAGAGTCTACCCAGTACAAGGGCCTAATTATGACAAAAATACCAAAATTTTGCAGTTCTTTTCCTCTGCCAATGTTGAGGCCGTGTTTGAGGAAGCCAAACGATCTGAAAATAAAAAATTAAGAAGATTAGGGGGGAAATGCAGTAGAAAGAATGAGAGGATATCAATGAGAGAAAAAATGCAAATGTCAAGCCAATGCTCCAATTTGTCCACTGATCTGATCATAAATAATCACATTTACTGGGTAATCTGGGAATAAAAACTAGCAAACACTCTCTCCTTCCAGTACTTGAATCTTCATTATTCAGATTCCATAATTTAGTAGAAGAAATGACTTCGGGAGGAGTAAGAATAAGTGTGAAAGAATCAATCTCTGCTTTGCTCTGCTCCGCTCCAGCCCTACATATAACTCTCATAAACCCTAGTCCCTACATATAATTCTCGTAAACCTAGCTCCAATTTAAGTGAATAGATTCTGTTTGAGGATATCAAAATGCAATTCTGGGTTTAGAATCAACTTAATTGTTTTTTGAATTTCAAGATTATACAAACACCCTAAAATGGAACACGCTGAAGTGTTTTGCTTGACTTGAGTTTTAAGACTGCATTTCATTATGATTAATTTTGGAGAGGAATAACACGCTAACCTAATCCTCATCGCTATTTTTATAATTAATTAGCAAGAAATTTAGAATTACTTCTGTATTTATATTTTATCTGTAAAGTTTGAAATCTACAAAACAAAATTGCTATCATAAATGCTATCAATTGTAACAACACATGCAATAAGATATTGAGAAGGAACTGCAACTTACCTTAGCAATATTTCTCCATAGCAGTGATGCTCACTCTTCCCTTTGCACAGTCTCTCTATGTTAGCAGATGCTTTAGAAGCATAAAGAAATAAACAAACAAAGCACCATCAGCCAATAAAAATCTAGAAATAAATCAATGAATTACGTACAGATTGCAATTGTTGTTAATTGAAGAAAATAAAATATGAATAACACCACAAATAAGCACAGGGAGGTGTTGGGAAGCTGCAATGTACCTTGTAGAATACCATTCTGCCATTTGCACTTAGAGTTATGCAACCTTTACATGGCTGAAGAAGAGCTTCAAACAGAGAATCAATAAACAAAAAAACACCATTAACCCAAAAAGTCTGCAAATAATTAAGGTTATTAAAACAAAAATGAGAAAAGTAGATATGTCAATTGCTGTTGATAAATCAATGGATTACGTACAGATTGCAATTGTTGTTAATTGAAGAAAATCGAATATGAATAACACCACAAATAAGCACAGGGAGGTGTTGGGAAGCTGCAATGTACCTTGTAGAATACCATTCTGCCATTTGCACTTAGGAGTTATGCAACCTTTACATGGCTGAAGAAAAGCTTCAAACAGAAAATCAATAAACAAAAAAACACCATTAACCCAGAAAGTCTGCAAACAATTAAGGTTATTAAAACAAAAATGAGAGAATTAGATAGGTCAATTGCTGTTGATATTAAGAAATCAAATCCAATTAAAAAATAAACCCAGATCTCCCTCACCTCATCCATCCAACTAGAAGAGGAATGATTGTCTTGGCCGTTTTCGTTATGCAAACGAACGTCCCAGAAATAACTCATTGGCTCTACTACTCTTGCAGTCCAAAGACTATCGCTCCCCTCAAGGATTTGATTGTGAGCTTTCTCAGCTGGTGAGACCCAAGATTGCAAAATTTTGAAAGTATTTATCAGGATCTGTTGTCAGCCCTGCAGCAGGAAGGCCTCCTTGCTCTTTTGGAGGGAGATAAAGATATCTATGAAAATGACAATGAAGACTCCCTGAAGAAAGAGTGCCCTATGGTGCTAAATGAAGAAATAAATGAAGGTGAAGCGTCCCTAGACTAAGATGTCTTGGCTGTCAATGAAGACAATGTTGTTGAAATTCAAAATAAAGGCATTAAACAGCCACTAATGATTTTGAAGCCCCTATTCATGATGATAATGACGGTTTTACAGACGAAGCATTAGAAGAAGACTTTCAGGAACAATTGGAAGAATATGCTAAGGAGTTGTTGGCTGTCCTCCAAAAAAAAAGGGACCTATTGTACCTTTCTGTCGAAGATGACAAGGCTGTTTTTAAAGAAATTGCAACAGATCCACAGTAAGAACACCATGGCACTGGTGTTCTTGATCAAGAATAGAATAATTCAAAGAACGATGGCATTGATGCTATGAACGGCAATCCTCTTGAAATCATGAGGAGGTTGCTATAGATCGCCCACGACGTCATAGAACCATCCTTCAAGCCTCCATCCGAGTTTCAGTTACATTACAATTGGTTTTTCTCAATTCTAGTCTTTTTTCTACTGCAAGAGTGAGAAAATACAATCCTTGAACCGGGGTATTGCAGGAGGGAATTAATGAATAATTTTATTGGCGTTTCCTTCATCTTATTCTATAATTGGGGATTTCCTTTAATTGCTTTCACATGGTTATACTATAAATATAATCAAATATGTAAGTTTAAAATTTTCCCCATTATAAATATACAACACCGAGAAGGTAAATTATGAAATGAACAATTTCACATGGTTTAGCCGCCCTGTTAGATACTGGACAGGGCAGGTCCAAAATTATTGGCCAAGTATTTGAAATGTTTCGAGAAATTTCACATTGAACCCCCATTTATTCTCTGTTAACGCATCGATGTTTTTGATTTATTTTCAGAACTTGACGTCTTTTTGTAGGTGAAAGATCCTTACCTGATATCTTGGCATTACTCTACTAACAACTTAGTGAGGTAAAAGTTACTCCGTATTTCTTTCTTTCTTTATTGTTCATATCATTTCCAGATTCGTTTAATATAATCTGTCTTTTATATAAATCATATTTGTCACAACTACTATGGATATGTTGGTTTTTCCACAGGTGTACTAGCTATACCTATTTTTTTCCATAGCTCGTGCTTTTCAAACCATATCTTTAATTCCTTTCTTTTGCATCCTTGGAAGAGGGCCTTGGAACTGTGTACCAAATTTAGAATGACTTTGAGTACCAAATTGGAAGACGCGTGACTCTCTTGAAGCCCACATATCTTATCTTGCTATACACAATTTGGGAAGTTGATGGACCTCAGGGAGTTTTCAAGAGGCTTTAAGGATGAACAACCCATATTGAAGCTCAATTTTGTACGATGAAAAGGTGCCCAATTTTAAGAGGGTTGCTTGCACCACAAGACAACCCATCTTGGATTATGTTTTGGGTTTCTTTCATGAACTTTAAGATTATATAGACTCTCTAACATGGAACACACGTTGTTATTTATTCCAGTTTGTTTGTGGGAAAGTCTCTTTTGAGTCTATGTTTTATTATGATTGATTTAGATAACATTCACATGCTAACCTAATATATTGCTATGTCTTTGATCACTTTGCAAGAAATTTAGAATAGCTTTTGTAATTTTAACCCATATAAATGTTGTCAACTCAACTACAACAAAAAGCAAGCCAGAATATATTGAGGAGCAGCTGCAGACTACCTTAAAAACATTGCTCAATAGCAGTACTCCTTCCTTTGCAATAGTGCTCGCTCTACCCTGTGCACTTAGTCCTTTATCCTCTCCATATGCTAACAGAGACACTGGAAGCAGAAATAAATAAACAGAGACAGCTTTATTAGGCCATTAAAATTGAGAAATAAATTAAAGAATAACTTACGAATTGTAATTGCTAGTAATTTAAAGAAATCAAACGATAATAAAACCACAAATAAACACAAAAAAGGAAGTGTTGGGAAGGAGCTACACTGTACCTTTTATACCCTGTAGACTATTATTCCGCCTTTTGCACTCAATGCCATGCAAGTTCTCTATATAGTCGATGAAAAGCTGGAAACGGTAAATAAAAAAACGAACAACAGCATTAACGCGAAGAGCCTAAAAATAATTAAGGTTATTTGATATGGCAATTGCTGCTGATATAAGGAAATCAATTTTCCTTCACCTCTTATATCCATTGAGAAAAAGAATTGAGATTGTGTTTGCCAGTTTGTTTCAATTATGGAACGGCCCAGAAATAAATACTTCTGTTTTAGGAATTTTCCATCTCTACTCTTGTTCAGGAACTTCTTTCTCTGTACCATGCTCTTAATCTCACACCAACACCAGCCATAAACACAATAATAACAATAATATGAAAATTTTCCCATTAATAACAATTAGCTTTGGCCTCCTACAAGCTTAAACAATAATGTGAAATTTTTCCAAAAACTTCAGAAGAAAAATTATGAAACAAAACAAAAAAAAGAGAAAGATACTGACCAGAATGCGACTTGGTAAATGAAGCAACTACTCATGAATCAAGTAATTAAACTATATTCCATTTATCAATATTGTATCATTTTATCTCAAAAAAATAATAATAATTACAAACTATTTATCAATATTATACCATCTTATTTAAAAAATAATAATTATTATATTATATGGGTCAATATTATACAATCTTATAAATTAAATAATTAATTCGTAAAATCATTCCTATTATCAATATAAATTATTATTTTTATTCTTAATTTGAACTTAAAATTACTTTTAAGTATTTTATTAAGAGACAATAATATGTTACGCATATGACTTAGGCTATTTTATTCTATTATTGAAATTTAGCAGATCACGGCAAGTCTAAACCTATACGCTAGAGCCGATTGAATACATGGGTAGTGATCGGGTCCCACCTTACACGTCAGACGAAATAAACCAACACTTTGCTTGAAAGCGCGGATAGTAACATGGTCTCAGTGTACACATCAGATAAAAATAAAGGAGGGAAGATGTAATAATTTTCTAAATCTGTACGTGGAAAAGGGCAGTGCGGCCATGTCTCAGCCAAAGATCCGGAAAATAAAAATGAAAAGGTTAGGCAGAGTGACGCACTAGAAAGAAGGAAAATATTTTAATGAGAAAAGAGTGGCGCCAATGCTAGAAGTCATTATGAATACTCACAGTACCAAAATTCTGATACGAATAATTACATTTATTAATGGTAATATGATAATAAAAAACTACTAAACACTGATTCCGTGGAAAAAAATGACTTCAGGAGGAGCAATACAAAGGAAGTAATCTCTCCTCCACTCCGCTCCCGTCCTACGTATCTCTCGTAAGCCCTGCTCCCGTTGCACATATAAATCCAGCTCCATTTTAAGTGAACAGATTTTATTTGAGGATTTCCTGGAAGCAATATCTGGGTTTAGATGTTGGGCTCAATTTTTGAATTTCGACATTATATAGAAACCCTAAAATGGAACACGCTGAACTATTTGTTTGCCTGGAGTCTTAAAGTTGTTTCATTATGATTGAGTTTGGAGAGGAATGGAGTCTTAAGGTTGTTTCATTATGATTGAGTTTGGAGAGGAATCACTGGCTAACCTAATTCTCATCACTATTTTCTAATTACTTAGCAAGAAATTCAAAACAGCTATTGTATTTTTGTTTTTAATTGTAAATTGTTAAATCTACCAAACAAATTAATATCATCAATGTTATGAACTGTAACAACCCGAGCAAGAACATATTGACAAGAAACAGCAAGCTACCTTGGGAATATTGCTCCACAGCAGTGATGCGCACTTTTCCCTCTGCTAAAACTATATATGTTAGCAGATGCTCTCGAAGCCAAAAGAAATAGACAAACAAAGCACCATCAAATAAATTAATGAATCACTTAGATATTGCAATTATTGTTAATGGAAAGAAATCAAATCTGAAGAAAGCACAATGATGTAGTAGGAAGGAGCTACAATGTACCTTGGAGAATATTATTCCGCCATCTACACTTCGAGTTATGCAACTTCTATATAATCGAAGAAAAGCTTCAAACGGGAGAATAAATAAACCAAAAAACACCACTAACCCATAAAGTCTGCAAGGGTATTAAAATAAAATGGAGAGAATTAGATATGGCATTGTTGTTGATATTAAGAAATTAAATCAAAGTACAAACGGACCCAGATCTCCCTCACCTCACCCATCCAACCAAAAGAGGAATGGAGATTGTCTTGGCCTGTTTATTTCAACGATCGAGCGCCCCAACAGTAACTCTGCCTCGGGATCGATTCCTCTCTGCTCTTCAAAAACTTTTGCCTCTTTTTCCCGGATGTAAATTTCTATATAGTCCAAGAAAAACTTCAAACCGAAAATAAATACACAAAAAAAACACCATTAACCCACAGACCCAGACCTCCCTCAAATTAAGAAATCAAATCAAATTACAAACGGACCCAGAACTCCCTCACCTCATCCATCCAACCAGAAGAGGAATGGAGATTGTCTTGGCCGGTTTACTGATCAAATTACAAACGGACCCAGACCTCCCTCACCTCATCCATCCAACCACCCAGACCTCCCTCACCTCATCCATCCAACCAGAAGAGGAATGGAGATTGTCAGAAGAGGAATGGAGATTGTCTTGGCCGGTTTGGTTCAGCAATTGAACTGCCAGAAACACTTACGCCTCGGGATCTTTCTCTCTCTGCTCTTCTTCAGGAAAATTTTCCTCTCTGTTCTACTCTCTCATTCACAGACGTCGATTTCACAAACACACCGTGAGTAATCACAACAATAACATACAACACAAACCTCTATAACAATAACAATTACTTAGCAACAAATTTAGAATAGCTTCTATATTTTTATTTTTAATTGTAAATTTTTAAATCTACAAAAAAAATTGATATCATAAATGTTATTCCTTGTCACAACACATGCAAGAAGATATTGAGAAGGAATTGCACCGTACCTTAAGAATATTGCTCCATAGTAGTTATTCTCACTCTGGCCATTGCATAGTCTCTATATGTTAGCCGATGCTCTGGAGGCAGAAAGAATTAAACAAACAAAGCACCATCAGCCGAGAAAAATGAAGAAATAAATTATTGAATAGTCACAATTGCTGTTAATTGAAAGTAACCAAATCTGAAAAACGTACAAGGATGCAGTGGGAAGGTGCTACAATATACGTTGTAGAATATTTTTCCACTATTTACACTTGAGTTCTGCAACTTTTACATAAATCGAAGAAAAGCTTCAAACAGAAATTAAATAAACGAAAATACACATTAGCACAGAAAGTCTGCAAACAATTAAGGTTATTAAAGTAGAAATGAGAGAATTCGATACGTCAACTGTGGTTGATTTTAAGAATAAAATCAAATTAAAAAAACAAACCCAGATCTCCCTCACCTCATCCATCCAACCAGAACCAGAAGAGGAATGGAGATTGTCTTGGCTGGTTTGGTACAGTAATTGAACGGCCAGAAATACTTATGCCTCGGAATCTTTCGCTCTCTAAGAATTTTTTCCTCTCTGTTCTACACTCTCTCTCACAGGCATTGATTTCACAAACACACCATGCATAACCACAAAAATAGCAATAACATACAGCACAAAGAAACAGGCATAGCCCCACACAAAAAAAAGAAAGAGAACAAAGTTCAAACACGCGGACAAAAAAATGGGAGCGCTCCACACATTCAATCATAACACGCCAAACCATCAACGCCTGAGAGAAGATCAGAGACAGACGAAATATACATTAATGAAATTGTGGATGAGTTCTATATATAGTGAATCATGCCATCTTTTTAGGCTTTTCTTAACCGTTAGCTTTTCTGAAATTTTATTTTGAAAATCAAATTTTCAAGAAAGCATGGGTATTGCTTCAATTCAAAATTTAAAAATAGTTAAAAGATCTCGCGTCCGCGGTTAATTGGAAACAACTGCTGTACACATCAGGTGAAAACCACTTAATAGCTTTGTCGCTCAGTTCTGGTTTTTCTGAGCTTCCTCGTAAATATTCCATTGATAATCATAAGAGCTTCTTTGTAAGTGAGCTCGATGAATCTGTAGCCAAGGTGTATCGGCTACTTTTTCACGAAAATCAGGACTACAGTAAAACAATACATTAAAGTGTTCTATTTAAAATATAAATAAGGTTACTGAGAATTTAGTATTTTTAATTCATATTAATAAAATGTATTTATAATATTTTAATTAATACTAATAAAGTGTAATGGAATTTACTTTTCAAATAATACTGACAAGTACTTTACTATTTTTAATTCATATTAATAAAATGTATTTATAATATTTTAATTAATACTAATAAAGTGTAATGGAATTTACTTTTCAAATAATACTGACAAGTACTTTACTCTAAAGCACATAAGGTCTCAAATCATTATTTATGCTAAGCCAGATTATAAAAATATTTGTTATTTATTATCCAAAATCATTCTATATATGGTTTTGAAGTTTTGTTATTTATTATTTAAAATTATTATATATATGATTTTGAAGTTATATCTTATTAGCTCTTTTTGTTAAGTAATATAGAGATTAATTTTAAATTTTTTTATAGTGATTAATTTTGACTTATGATTTTTGAATGTTCGATATTATGGATTTTGATGTTCCTAATCATTATAAGTGTGAAGTTTGAAATCTCAAATTATTATATTAATGATAGGTTAAAAATATTTAACTTTTTATATATTTTCTTTTGATGTTTAATAAATAAATTAGTTTTAAATTTTGTCACAAATATAATGATTAGTATTGATTTCTTACTTTAATGGTCTTTAAGTGTCATTTATTATGAAACTTTAGTGGTTGCTTGTGAACACAATTGTGTTAGTAAAATTCCCTTAAGACACCACACCTCAAACTAGGATTTTCATCATAAATGTACATCTAACACTTATTTATAAAAAAATGTATATATATCATTTATTCTTGTATTACTTAACAAATAAGACCTAGACGCCAACAATAAAATTGAGAGTAAAACATGCATTAAATCATAGACTTTACATTCAAACATTATTATATGCAATGCCTACTTAAAGGGCTAGAATATGATGCCATGATACTCACACATTGTAACCCTAGAGTATGATGTCACCATAAAGAGAAGGTGTACCATCCCTCCCAAAGTGTCTCAAGTCATCATCATCCTCATTTGGGTTTTGGAACAAAGAAACGCCAATCAAGAAGGCATGAGACCAGCTTGGGGGCATCCTAGGTCCTTTAGGGTACATCATCAATCCTAATAATTCCTTGATTTCTTAGCTCATCATTTCAACATTTAGAGGTGTAGGAGGTGTCATGCATACATGTAAGGGATCCTCGAGGCCCAACACCCATCTATATGTAGGACACATTGTTGCTACAAGGTCATAAGTGATCTCATGCTAAGCTAGACATCCTCTTGAAGGTGTCAAACCACCTCTCAAGGAATATCCAATGCATCTGGAAGAAAACACCTTAGACATACCCTCAAGATCAAGTGAAATCAATACAATTAGGTAAAGAAACCATAAAAGTATCATAATGGACTATATCTAGTGCAGAGGGCGCCAAAATGCTTCACACGAGCCTTGCCTTCAAATGTCTTTCTAGCTAATGATTTGTAAACAAGTTACCTATCTTATGTCCAATTAGCCCTATTATTTGCTTCTAACCCAAAGGGGAAGAACAATTCCTACGGAGGCACATAAATCCACGGGTGCATGTAATTGAAGATGGGCATGGAATGGGAAAGAGTAGGGAAAGACTTCAGGGAAGATGTTGTTGTCATGGTAACAACTGAATAAAGTCCAACACTTTGAAAGTAACGATGTGAAGAGGTGGCGATTGTGGGAGCCTGAGTTGCTCCTTTTCTCGATCATAATAAGGTTGTTGGTTGTCGAGTTGATCAATTAGGAGAAAATTGTTCTCCTATGGGTTATCCACTTGGGTTGGTAATAGGCCCATGCATTGACAAGCATCATAACATATTGCATATTCCTTGGAATCTTTATGGGGTATTGGCCAATAAAAACCTGTGGAGAGGATTTTCCTTGTAGTCCTTTCTACAACAAAATTCCCTCAACATGGTTCATCATAGCAAGCCATTAATATGTTATACACCTCATCTTCTCAAACACATGGTTGAATATGTTGACTCAAAAGTCACACTGAGAGGGGACGAGGGGTGAATTATTGTGAGGTCGATTTCACAATCTAGTAATATTTCTTAACCACTAATCCATATAGTAATGAATCATAAACATTGTTTCATTAATTATACCAATCCATCATCATATCAGTATCATGATAAGAGCAAATAACAACAAAAGAAAGCACGCATCACAAGGAGACACAAAATTTTAGGTGGAAAACCAAATGGGAGAAAACCACCAACTCTTCTTCTGTTAAGTTTTCAATTCTTTTACATCAATTTATAAACCCCAACCTACAAGAGTCAACTACCCCCAAAATATGCAAACTTCCACTTGTGGTAAGCTGCAACCTGATTGTTCCTTCGACCTCAAAGATGCAAGCAATTGTTCATTGTGGGCTACAACTTGATTGAGGCTCCAACCTCCAGAATGAGTAAGCTCCAACCTGTTCTAGGCTCCAACCTGATTGAGGCTTCAACCTCCTTTCTTTGCTTCCATGTGAACCTTTATTTCATCACATTTTCAAACTAAGTCCATGATCATAATATATCATTGAATCTACATATAAGTAATATGTAAAAAACTATAAATACAACCTACACACTTTGCTACTGCCATAAACACTGCCACTATATTAATCACAATCTCTTCAACTCAACCTAAAACCATTGTACTACCATACAACCTGTAATCATCACTTGTAATTCTTGTCACAAAATGTATGTCAATCTCTATTACTAGTTGTCAAAAAAACTCTACTCTGGTCACTTAAATACTTTTCCTTCACCTTTTTACTACATGTATCAAAGATGCCTGCAACATGCTTATAACTTTTTCCAAATAAAAAAAAGATCTTATAGTGATCAAACATGAGCCAAACATTGTCAAACCCTTCTAGTTACGTCTATCTCTAGCCTTAATCGCTAAACTTCTTCCATAATCAAGTTTGAATCAATATTGATCTCAAAAACCCAAAATAACCATATAATACATTATATTAACTTAAATGTTCTACATAACTCCTTTTTCCGAGCGCCTTCCAACAGTGTGTTGGATTTTGGTGCAGGTCACCCAAAATTATAAACGATGAGACAAAATAGGCTACATATAAAATAAAATAAAAGTTAACCCAGCCTATTAAATGCCAAGTTCGAACCAACGACCACCAACATACCACGCATACATCCATGCCAACTCCGTTATTGTATTTGACTTGTTATGTCACCTTTGTTGAGTCCTTTTATCATGATAGATTTTAATTCTAGGAGTGGGCCCAACAATGTGACCCTACCTCATAAAAATTCGACATGCCGATACGGTTTGTCAACTCATCACAACACCACAATCTATGTGCTTGATTGATCAACCATTTCGTCATGAGTTGACGATGATAACCATACAAGAGTCACTCCATGTCACAACACCAACTATGTAATATAACCTTCTTGCAATGCAAATGCTTGGGGGGTCCACGCCTGACTTGGTCGTGCCTTCGTAATGTATATCAGCCAAATGTGGCCTCTGTTACATGTTACCTGGGATGGTGTGAATGCATTCCATCAATATGCCATTCCAAACTCAACTTTAATCAAAACGAAGGAAAAAAACATATTGTTCAACCAATTAGTCAATGGAACCAAATCAATAGATTTTGTTATGTTAGAGTACTAGGATGGGGTTAGCTCTTCAAGTTCATAACAAACTAGATATTTGTTACTTTGAGATAGAAGCTTCATTATAGACCAGAGCAATACAAGTATCTGAACTTGGTCACATGAAACTTAACAAAGAGATTTATTCACCTTTTCATTGATTCTTTTCACACATTTGTTGGGTCATATATATAGAATTTTGGTGGACCCAAGCTATGGGGGAGGGTCAATCATAGGCCTATGGTTTAAGGAGTTAAACCAATTACTTTGTACCAACGGTATTCACCATATGACCATGTTCAATGTTGGACGGAGAGACTCAAAGCTTCTTAACCCATATTACTATAACTGAAGGGTCATTGGTCATTTTTGTGTTGACATCATCATGACATCATAGTGGCCACGTGGAATGTCCTGAGTGAGCCACGTGTCATCCACTTTTGTGCCTATTAGATAGCTTAAAATGACAAATTCGCCAGCCACGTGGCAACCTTTGGTGGCTCCACATCAATGAGTTGACGTCATCCTACCATGTATGCACTATGCCATGTGTTGAACATTAATAGGCCTGTCTTACTCTTCATTAATATGCTACCATTTGTCATCAAACGATTGTTCCAATGTGATCAATTAAACCTTGAGCATCTTTCCTACCATACGGTCGTTAATATGTTTGTCTAAAGGTGGATTCACTCCCAACTTGCATAATGTCTAACAAATTAATATTTTGGGTTTGGACCTATAGTTTGGCCTTTTAATTTTTGCACCAAGTATTAGTGATTTTCAACAGGCCATAACTTCTCGTCCAAGAGGAGTTTTTCTTAGAAGAATATACCATTGGAAAGGTATCAACGAGAACTAGCAGTCGTGTTATTTGTAATATATTTTGAGCATCTTAACTTCATCAAAAACTAAAATAAATTTAAGCACCCATATCGTTATGTAATGAGACCTTGCAAAATTTCAAGTTGTCATATTGCTTCACTAAAAGACTTGTTGCTTCTTTGATCATTAAGGATGGTCCTGTTGTTGTTGTCCGCACATCCCCTTTGACACCAATGACATCTTTTTGTCGCCAATGACAACACTATGTGAAACAAAATCCCCCTTTGTCATTGATGGCAACATCCCTAGACATTGATGGTCATTGGATGTAAAAGCAAATCGAGGGCTCCAGGCAATGTGATGCAATCTCTCCCTGCTACAAGAATAAGTGCAATTCCTTCCATCTATCTTGGTGACATAAATGTATGCAATATCTCCCCTTTTGACATCAATGGAAAAGGGTCAAATATATATGTAGGAAGATGTCATGTAGATGAAACTGTATAAGTATTTATTCTTAGATGATCCTATGGACTTGTCATAAATTGTGATCTTGTCTTGCTAACTTATAATCTCCCCTTGAGACCACGCTTCCGTTATAGCCTCCCCTTGTCACTATGCTTTTGTTGCTTACTTGTGACTGTTCATGTTCCCTCCCCTAAAATAATACTACCATTATTGTTGTACTCCCCCTGAGATCATGCATTCTTTTTACATGTGAGATATCACCATCAAAACATAGTCCACATACTCCCTTCATAATTTATTCTTCATGTTTTGATTTAGCAAGTTATGATATTGAAGAATCTTTCTACAAAGGATTAGATATGAGGAATCATACCTAATCGAGGTCCTCCTTGACCTCTTCTCCATCTACTAGCACTGATAGGAAATTTTCCTATATTGTGCCATCTAAAGTTAGGCTTGCAATTTCGTGCTATATGGCCCTCATTATGACATATGTGACATTCAACATTGATCTTCAATACTTGTAGATGTGATTGAGGCATGATTTTTATTTGGTCCACATATCTCCATCTAGGTACCTGATCATATCAACTATGAATAGTATTTCATTTCTTTCTTCATTGATAGCACTTGCACTGCTTTCACTGTAACTTTGTTCCTTTGAGTAAAAGTTAATTTTTTCCCTGTTTGCCTCTTCTTTTTAAACTTGCATTTGAATTTGGATTCATCGTCACTTTCATTCATCTTAGCATAATGACACTGAGGTGCATAGTGACCAATTATTCCACATTCAGAATAGTGAAAAGAAAACTTAGTTTTACTTTCTCGTTCCTCTTTTGAGCTTTCTAACACCCTCGGCTTCTTCTTCATTAGAATTAATTTGAAGGAAATGGGACTCAATCTTATCTTCTTTATCATAGTTTATCCCAATCCTTGATCATGCAAAATATATATATTATTATCAATTATAATGGCTTTAGGTCTCACTTTAATTGTTTTTATATTTTGTATTTTACATTACTTAGAACCAAATATGACATCAAAGCTTTTATCTCAAATTTGATTGACACTCAAAATATTTTGCTTCAGTCCTTCAATGCCAAGAAAACTTGTGATTTGTTTCTTCCTTCACCGATGGTATTCATGCTTTTTCCAATGATTTTGGTGGATGCACTATTTCCAAAACTTACTTGTCCTTCTTATATTTATTTAATGTTGATAGATTTACTTTGATCCCCTGTCATGTGTCTTGAACAACCATTATTGGCATACCACTTATCTTTTTGCTTCTAAGCATATAATAAGATCATAACTTTCCTCCTTGTCTATCTTAGATGGACACTTTTATTTGCAAGCAATTGCCTCATTACCAAATGAATGACATGGAAAACAATAACCATAAAAGAATCTATGGTACGTGGATATTTTCCTCTTGCTACTTTTTTTTTTGGTTTAATTCCTTGGTTGATTGTTTTTCCCCATTTACCTCTATCTTGAGATAGTTGGCCATGTTGTTCTTCCCTTCCAACTACTTCTTGACTTCTTCAATATGTTTTATTAGGTTTTCATTTTCTCTCTTGACTTCATCAATCTTTTTTATTATGATTTCATTCTTTCTCTTGATCTCCTCTAACTCAAATTCAAAAATCATAATTGATGATGCATCTAAGTCCATATTACTTTGACTTGTCTTTTAGCAGTTAATTGTTCCTAAAGATGACTTGCTCTGATACCGCTTGTTGGCCCAAAAGTCACACCTAGAGGGGGGTGAATCAGTGTGAGGTCAATATCACAATTTAGTAATATTTCCTAACCATTCATCCATATAGTAAGGAACCATAAACATCATGGAATTAATTATATCAATGCATCATCATATCAATAGCATGAAAAGAGAAAATGACAACACAAGAAAGCATCACATCACAAGGAGACATAAGGTGGAAACCCAAATGGGAGAAAACTGCCAACTCTTCTTCTGCTCAATTTTCAATTCTTTTACATCAATATGTAGGCCCCAACCTATGGGATTAATGTAGGATCATCCTTGATCTTGAGCAATCCTCGTCAACAAAAAGCAAGTTTATATTGAGTTTGTAATAAATATTGCTACTCCTGTGTGTTTTAAAGTTGTTGATAGACCCAACTGGTAGTTGTTGCAACTCATGTAGCTACATTTTATCAAAGCAATGACAGCTCTCGATTTGTTGATACTCATAGGATCATGTGTTGATACTCTTTATACGTGGGGTTGTTGACACATCCAAAATCGGCAGTTGTTTGCAATGCTACATGACAAACCCTACTAAATGTGTTGTTGTAATAGCCCCTCGTTAATAGTCCATGTAATAAAAGTTAATAAAGGAAAAATAAGACCACGGTTAAGGGACACTTATTACAAGATGAATGTTGGGCAAAGATATCCTAGTGGGCATCACTGGATGTATTTATGGCTAAGGGAACTTGGCAAAGGCAATGATTAAGGTATTAAAAAGACAAAAAGGTATTTTGGCGCATTTATTTGTGAAAATAAAGGAAAATAGGAGAAAAGGAAGGTGAAATGTCACAAGTTGCATGTGAGGAGGAAAATGAAGGAAAATAATGGAAAAATGAAGAAAATAGAGGCCTCATTGATAAAAAGGATTCTGAGGAGCAGTTCATGTCTTTTGGTCAGTTTAGTTTTGGAACTCTCTCACTATTCTCTCTCTCTCTCAAGGCTCACACTCTTGGACACTTAGAGTTTTCTTGGAGAATTCGAGCTTTGGAGCAAGGAAGCGAAAAGGAAGCAAAGGTCGAGCAAAGGAGGAGGAGGATCAAGTAGCTTCAACAGGAATACTTACAAGTAACATATTGCATGTGTGATTTCCGAGCTAGTTTTGACATGCATGGCTTTGCATGTTCGTATATGGTTCTCTTGTTTTTGGTGGCATGGTTTTTCCGAGTTATGACAGTGGTTTTCAACCTTTCTTTACCTTTTTCTAGATAGTCATGGTGTGATGGGATTATTTTTCGGTTTTGAGCTTTGGAATTGCGGGATGGTTTCATAATCAGGGGCGGAGGTAGTCTCAGGAAACTTCCCAAAGGGAATCCCTTGACCAATTTTGGTGGGATACATGGTAAAGCCTAAGGGTGGTATCTTAGTTTAGGGCCTAGTGGTCCAGCGTTGATTGCAGTAAAGCCTGAGAGACAAGGAGACGAAAAATTCCTCAACAATAGTGATGGAGTTCGAAGGCATTCCAAGCTCGATTTGGTTTTGTGATCTCGGTGCCAGTTTCAGTGAGATCATAGTTTGGTGAGGGTGGAGTTGATTTAACCTTTGGATTCCCTTGGTTGTTTTTGGATTGATTTATCCATGAGATTTGCATTCATGCTTGGAATATGGCACAGGGGTGGCTGGACTAAAGAAATATTTGGTTCATCCATGTCTATGGTCGGGTGGTACGTGGAAGTCCTGAACCTGGTCGGCTCTCACCTATGTTAATAAAAGCTAAGTTCTCTTTCTTTTGTACTTGTTATTATGTGGCCTTAATAATTGTTATCTTGTTGTTATTTACAAGGTTTGATGTTGGTTATAAGCATGGTTATGTGAATGGTTATAGTCATGGTTATTTCATGTATTTACTTGTAACTAAAAGGATAATAAATGTAAGACCTAATTGATGTAAAAACAGTTAAGGGAAGAGGTGGTGATTCTTCTTGCCAAGTCTCATATGAGTTATCAATCATTTATGCTCTGTCTTGTATTCATTTCATGTAAATTGCATTGATGCCAAGTGTTTGACAGAATTTCAGTCCCGGTTGGGGATGGTCAGGTCTAGTCCTAGAGTCAGTTGTTGGCTTGCAAGTCTTGTTTTCATGTAATTTATGGATTCTGAAACCTACAGGGGTTTCTGGGCAGTGACCCGGATTCTGGGCCAGAAAAGTGGCACAAATACCAGAGTCACAGGCATAAGTCTAAGGAGAAAATTTCCCAGACGCACACATGCCTTGTTGTGCGAGTGTCTAGAGCCTCCAAAATGCACCCTTATCCATATCAAGGGAGCGTTCAGGGGTTTAATGGTCTAAAACTTAGTTGGACCCAGGGGTTGGTCAAGGGAATGACTGGGATGCATTCTAGGAGTCCTGTAGAAGGTACAAAAGGTCTAAGTTGTGGGTTTCCATCAATTCCACTTCCTTAACTAACACATAGGGAGTTGAATCATATCATAGTAACTTCTCGTCACATGGCTACCTTGGTTGGTCGGTTACTTGGGTAGATCTTGGAGGAGGGTGTTACAGAGTGGTATTAGAGTCGTTTGCTATATTTTTGGGTCATATATAATATCACATAGTAGTATCAGAGCATGTTTCACCCCTCAAACTAGATGGGTTGTGTGTTGGTCATGCATTTATGTCACATATGTGTTACTCGTGTTGTAAGACCATGTGCTTGTTGTATTTGTATGGTATGGGTTATGGTTGCAGTGAGGTCGCCATGGGAAGTTGATGGTGTTGTTATAGAGTGTGGCATCGTGAGTGTATGGTTGATTATACATTGTTAGTATTCACATGTGGTCAAACGTACAATGATGTGGTGGTTGTTGTCATGCATGAGGTCATGGTATGTGTAGTTTATATGGTCATGCATTGATGACTAGACTCTAGCTAGAATGATGATTATATGCTTCTATACTTATGTGTTATATTTATATATGCTTTCATGATTATATTATACATGTATTATGTTGATTCATTGATCCTACAGATGTGGTGTCCTCCCCTAATTATGCTAGGGTGCATTGGTTCATTGTGATTTGGTTTAGCTTACATGATATACGTTGCAAGAAAAATATCAAATATGACTAGCAAGATGTTAGACTACAGTTCCCGAGACTCTCCCTATGGATCAAATCAACGGTGTGGTATTGGGCACTCTTCTGATTTGGCAGACACACTGAGAAGATTTAAGGAAAAAATAAAGAAGTTGTAAAGCAGACAAATACATAATCATATAGGCACAGGAGAAACAAGTAGAGGTAAATGCAATGATACTTCAAAGTTTGTCAGAATTGCAGCGACAGGGACCACTTCGGATCAACTAGGAGTGGGGGGACAGAACTAATGGGGCATATGGCAGCATGTTTCATGGTGAGTACAGGTAAGATAAAGAGGACACAATCAGAGATGGCAGGTTCTTGGACACTCCGGATAGAAGGGGTGATAGACACAAGTACTATTCTAGTTCTGGTTCTAACAGGCATTATGATCGTCATTGTTATCATCCTTACAAGAGGAGCGAAAAGGGATATTTGTTGGATGAGGTTAAGAAAGCAAAGCCACCAACATTCGATGGAGAGATGAAGAAGTCAAAAGTTGCTGAGGCATGGTTGCTTGGGTTGAAGAAATTATTTCAATTGCATAGCTATATTGAGAACATGAAAGCAAAGATAGCCACTTTCAGTCTTAAGGGAAAGCAAATATGTGGTGGATGTGTGAAGAATGCTAAAGGTATTCGAGAGGATGACTTGACTTGGAATGATTTTGAGAGGCTCTTCAAGAAGAAGTATTTTTCAGAAAGGTACTATGATGACAGAGCCAAGGAGTTTTATGGGTTGCATATGGGTTCCATGACAGATGATGAGTATACTAGCAGGTTCTTGGAACTATTCAAATATGTGCCTTACCTCAAGGAGGAGAATGCTAAGGTTCATAGTATCATCAATATACTACTAGCAGCATACAGAGACCAGATTAAGTTTGATGAGCCTAGATTGTTAGAGGAGGCCATCCGAAAGTTGAAACATTGTTATGAGCAGTCAAAGCGCAAAGTTGAGCCTAAGCATGACTTGAAAGGAAATGATAAAGTTAAGGGAAAATGGCCACAAAAGCGGGGAACACCTCAAGATGCAGGCAAGAAAGAAAATGTGGTCCCTTATAAGAAGTTCAATCTAGTTGAGAAGGGACATGGAGATTAGCAGAATAGAGGCGATGGTAGAGCACCATTGCAATGTTGGATATGTGTCAAGGATCATCGTAAGAGGGATTGTCTGCAATATCAGGGTGGTAGACCCCAAATATATAGTTCTCAGGAGGTGCATACAATTGGGGATGTTGGTCATAACATTCCTCAGATTTATTCAGTTGTGGAAAACAGGCAGGCGGATCATCAGGCATCTATCATTGAGATGGATGTGAAGATTTGTGATCAAGTTGTTTTTATTTTGATTGATCCTGGATCTAATTATAGCTATATTAATATTGGTATGGTGGATAAGTGTGGTTTGAGAAAATAAGTGCATGCAAAATCTTGGTTGGTATAGTTGGATATAGGTACAAGGAAGAGATTTCACCATTGGGTAAGAGCTTTTGCATTTGAGTTAAATGATATGCCTACAACATCACATTTGAATGTACTACCATTGGGATGTTATAACATGCTTTTGGGTATGGATTGTCTTACCTTCACAGGACCAAAGTGGATTGCTTAGACAAGGCCATTAAGTGCCTAGATGATAATAGGGAAAAGAGAATTTTGTAGGGAAAGAAGAATCCTACATTAGTGAGGATGGTTACCGCTATGCATGCTAAGCGTAGTTGCAGAAAAGGTTGTGTGATGTTTGCAGTGCATATATCTAGTGACAAGGGTAAATATGTTGAGGATGAAGAAATCTTCAAGAGGCACCCTATATTGCAGCAGTATTAGGATGTGTTTCCAACAGAGATTCTAGAGCTACCTCCTCACAGGGAAGTATATTTCTCTATTGAATTGGTGCCAAGGGTAGCACTAGCATCGAAGGCACCTTACAGGATGAGTACCCTAGATCTAGTAGAGTTGAAATTGCAGTTAAAGGATATGCTTGACAAGGTATACATTAGGCCAAGTGTATCACCTTGGGGTGCACCAATGTTGTTCGTAAAGAAAAAATATGGTACTCTCAGATTGTGGATTGATTACAGGGAGTTGAATAAGGTGACAATCAAGAACAAGTACCCATTGTAGAGGATTGATGGCTTTTTCTTATTAGCTTAAGTGAGCAACAATATTCTCTAAGATCAACTTGAGATGAGGACACCATCATGTACACATCAAAGAAGAGGATATCTACAAGATTGCTTTCAAGACCAGGTATGTGCATTATGAGTTCTTTTTAGTTCCATTCAGTTTGACTAATGCCCAAACTACATTTATGTGTCTGTGTTTGATGAATAGTGTGTTGCGTCCTTATCTGGACAAGTTTGTTATTGTATCCAGAGATGACATCTTGATATACTCCAAGAATGAAGAAGAGCATGTCGAGCATTTAGCATCAATGTTGAGATTGCTAAGAGAGCATCAGTTGTATGCCAAGCTTAGCAAGAGCAACTTATTTTAGACAAAGGTGCATTACTTGGGACATGTTGTTTCCAAGGAAGGCATAGTAGTAGATCCAAAAATGATAAGGGCCATCATGGAGTGGGAAAATCCTAAGAATGTGGATGAGGTGAAATCATTCATGGGATTGGCAGGTTACTATATGAGGTTAATCGAGAACTTCTTACGCATTGCATATCCTATGACATCCTTGCAGAGGAAAGGTAAGAAGTTCAAATGGACAGAGGGATGTGTAGCTAGTTTTGAGCAGTTGAACCAGTTGTTGACCAATGCTCTAGTCCTTAAGATTGCAGATCCAGATAAAGTGTTTGTAGTGTGTACATATGCATGTAAAAGAGGACTTGGTGGATTCCTTTAGGCAGGAGGGACATGTGGTGTGATATGAATCCAAGAAGTTGAATGAGCATGAGCAGAACTACTTGACTCACGACCTTGAGTTGGAAGCTATTATTCACGCCTTGAAGGTATGGAGGCATTATTTTCCTTGCAGGAGATTTGTATTGATGAGCGATCATAATGGTTTGAGATACTTGTTTGACCAGCTGAATCTAAATGACAGGAAAGATAGATGGTTAGCTACCCTTAGTGAGTTTGACTTCGAGATGAGATACATTAAGGGAAAGGAGAACCGGGTTGCAGGTGCTCTTAGAAGGAAGGTACAAGTGAATCATATATCAGCTATGAGCTCTTATGGGACAGATTTACAGGATAGTATCTTGCAGGTAGGATAGTGGGATGACAGGTATATGGAGATTATGCGTAGGTTACAATAGAGTACATGTACAGGTAGAGGTACAAGTGATCAGGATGCAGACTATCATCTCGGGAGAGATGCTTTGGTGAGATTTAGGGACAAGATCTATGTGTCAGATTGCAGTGAGCTTAAGAAGCTTATCTTGATGGATTTTCGCATTAAGCCATACTCGAGTCAACCAAGATATCAAAAGACATTAACGATGGTGAAGAAGTTCTACTATTGGCCGAAACTGAAGAAGGAAGTGGCAGATTTCATGGCTAGATGTTTGGATTGTTAGTAGGTGAAGGAAAAATGTAAGCATCCAGGTGGTCTACTACAGCCTATTCCAATTTCAGAGTGAAAATGGGAGGTCATTTCCATGGATTTCACTACAAGTCTTTCGAGGAAAGTGAGACAACATGATTTTATTATGGTCATCGTCAACATGTTGAGCAAGGTAGCTCACTTCATTCCAATAAAGACAACATATTCAACCAATGAGGGGGCATAGGTTTTCATCAGTGAGATTGTGATATTACATGGTGTTCCAAAGAAGATTGTGTCGGACAGGGATGCAAAATTCACTTCCAAGTTTTGGAATGAGCTATTTACAAGTTTGGGTACAGAGTTGGACTTCAGTAAAACCTAACATCGACAGATAGATGGACAAAAATAAAGGGTAAGCATGATCTTGGAGGATATGCCGAGGATGTATGTGATGCACCAATAGAGAATATGAAAGGAGTATCTTGCATTGATTGAGTTTTCATACTGATTATCAAGAGTCATTCAGGACGAGTCCTTTTGCGACACTGTATGGGCAGAATTGTAATACTCCCATAAGTTGGAGTGATCTAGTGAACAGGGTACTTATTGGATTGGATATGTTGGCAGACGTGTAATAGAAAATGCAGGTTATAAAGAAGAATCTAAAGGCAACACAAGATAGAAGCAAAAGCAACTTATGTCTATCATGTGCTTCCTTTAGATTCTTCTTATAACTCTGGTGTCTATCCTGTGTTTATTATAGTCGGAGCCTCAGTTCATATTACAGCAGAAAGAACCCATGCTCAGGAATAAATCCATAAAGAAATTTAAAGTGCAATGGAAGCACTTTTGGCCTAAAGAAGCTACATGGGAGATTGCGGATCAGATGCGGGCCATGTATCCTTATTTGTTTTCCAATGGAGGCAAAGCAATTTTGGTACGATGTTTGGTATATGTTTGGCATATTTTTTGATGATGTTTTGGTATATGTACATATGTATATGGATGTAAATACTTCCACGATCTAAGTTATAAAAATCCAATAAGCAGTATGGTTGTTATCTTGTCATGTTGTCATGATGTTTTGCTTTTGAGTAGGTCATTCATTGTAAATACTACAACAAGCTAAGTTATAAAGCTCCATGGGCAATATGTTTTCTTTTCAGAGGTTTTGTTGAGGTCTTAGTGTGGTTTAACATCGAGGACGATGTTCCCCAAGGGGGAGGGGTCTATAGCAACCCCTAGTTAAAAGTTCATGTAATAAAAGTTAATAGAGGAAAAATAAGACCATGGTTAAGGGACACTTATTCCAAGCTAAATGTTGGGAAAAGATATCCTAGTGGGCATCACTAGATGTTTTAATGGCTAAGGGAAATTGAAAAAGACAATGGTTAAAGTATTAAAAAGACAAAAAGGTATTTTGGCACATTTATTTATGAAAATAAAGGAAAGGTGAAAGGTCACAGGTTGCATGTGAGGAGAAAAATGAAGGCAAATAATGGAAAAATGAAGCAAATAAAGGCCTCATTGATAAAAGGATTTTAAGGATCAATTCATGGCTTTTGGTCAGTTCAGTTTTAGACCTCTCTCATTACTTTCTCTCTCTCTCACTCTTGGACGCTTAGAGTTTTCTTGGAGCATTCTAGCTTTCGAGCAAGGAAGGGAAAAGCAAGCAAAGGAAGGACAAGGAAATGAAAGGAAAGGAAAGATCAAGCAAGGAGGAGCAGGATGAAGCAACTTTAGTAGGAATACTTGCAGGAAACATATTTCATGTGTGGCTTCCTAGCTGGTTTTGACATGCATAGATTTTCATGTTGGGATATGGTTCTCTTGTTGTCAGTGGCATGGCTTTTCCGGGTTATGACAATGGCTTTCAACCTTGCCTTGCCTTTTTTCGAACAACCATGGTGTGATGGGATTGTTTCTTGATTTTTAGCTCTTGAATTATCGGATGGTTTCAAAATCCTAAGCGAAGGTGGTCTCAAGAAAATTCCCAAAGGCCTAGGAATCCCTTGACCGGTTTTGGTGGGATACACGGTAAAGCCTGAGGGTGATGTCTCGGTTTAGGGCCTAGTAATCCACTATGGATTGCGGTAAAGCTTGAGAAATAAGGAGACAAAAAATTCCTCAAGGATAGTAATGGAGTCCAAAGGCATTCCAAGATCAGTTTGGTTTTTTTATCTCAGTGCTAGTTTTGGTGAGATCATGGTTTGGTGAGGGTGGAGGTGGTTTAACCTCTAGATTCCCTTGGTTGTTTTTGGATTGGTTTATCCATGAAATCCCACATTCATGCTTGGAATATGGCACGGGGAATATGACTAGCTGAAAGAAATATTTGGTTGAACCATGTCTATGGTCGGGTGGTACGTGGAAGTCACGAGCCTGGTTGGTTCCCACCTATCTTAATAAAAGCTAAGTTATCTTTATTTTGTACTTGTTATTATGTGGCATTAATAGTTGTTATCTTGTTGTTATTTACAAGGTTGAATGTTGGATATAAGCATGGTTATGTGACTGGTTATATTCATGGTTATTTCATGTATTTACTTGTAACTAAAAGGATAATGGATGTAAGACCTAATTGATGTAAAAAATAGTTAAGGGAAGAGGGTGGTGATCCTTCTTGTCAAGTCTCATATGAGTTATCAGTCATTTATGCTCTGTCTTGTATTCATTTCTTGTAGATTGCATTGATGCCAAGTGTTTGACAAAATGTTAGTCCCGGTGGGGGATGGTCAGGTCTAGTCCTAGAGCTAATTGTTGGCTTGCAAGTCTTGTTTTCATGTAATTTATGGATTCTAAAAGCTACATGGGTTTCTGGGCAGTGACATAGATTTTGGGCTAGAAAAGTGGCACAAATACTGAAGTCGCAAGCATACGTCTAAGGAGAAAATTCCTAACATGTAGACATGTCTTGTTGTGCGAGTGTCTAGAGCCTCCTAGAGGCACCCTTGTCCATATCAAGGGAGCGTCCAGGGGTTCAATGGTCTAAACCTCAGTGGGACTTAGGGGTTGTTCAGGGGAATGATTGGGATGCATTTTAGGAGTCCTGTAGAAGGGACAAAAGGCCTATGCTGTGGGTTTCCATTGATTCCACTTCCTTAACTAACACATAGGGAGTCGAATCATATCATAGTAACTTCTCGTCACATGTTTACCCTGGTTGGTCGATTACTTGGGTAGATCTGGGAAGAGGGTGTTACAGAGTGGTATTAGAGTGGTTTTCTCTCTCTTTGGGTCATATATGATACCACAAAGTGGTATTAGAGCATGGTTCACCCCTCAGACTAGATGGGTTGTGTGTTGGCCATGCATTTATGTTGGTTTCATATGTGTTTCTCGTGTTGTAAGACCATGTGATTGTTGTATTTGTATGGTATGGTTTATGGTTGCAGTGAGGTCTCCATGGGAAGTTGATGGTGTTGTTGTGGAGTGTGTCATTGTGAGTGTATAGTTGATTATGCATTGCTATTATTCACATGTGATCAAGCGTACAATGGTGTGGTGGTTGTTGTCATGCATGAGGTCATGGTATGTGTAGTTGATATGGTCATGCATTGATGACTGGACTCTAACTAAAATGATGGTTATATGCTTATATACTTATGTGTTATATTTATATATTTTTTCATGATTATGTTATACATGTATTACGTTGATTTTTTGATCCTGCAAATGAGGTATCCTTCCCTAATTATGCTAAGGTACATTGATTCATTGTGATTTATTTAGCTTACATGATATAACTTGCAATAAGAATATCAAATATGACTAGCAATATGGTAGACTATAGTTCCTAAGACTCTCCCTGTGGATCAGATGAGCAGTGTGGTATTGGGCACTCTTCTAATTTGGCAGACACTCTGACAAGCTTAAAGGAAAAAATAAGGAGTTGTAAAGTAGACAAATACATAATCATATAGGCACATGAGAAACAAGCAGAGGTAAATGCAATGATACTTCAGAGTTTGTCAGAATTGCAGTGACAGGGACCACTTCGGACCAGCCATGAGCAGGAGGATAGAACTAATGGGGCATATGGCAGCAAGTCTCACGGTGAGTACTAGTAAGATAAAGAGGACACAATCAGAGATGGCAGGTTCTTGGACACTCCAGATAGAAGGGGTGATAGAAACAAGTACTATTCTAGTTTTGGTTTTGACAGGCATTATGATTGTCATCGTTATCATCCTTACAGGAGGAGTGAAAAGGGATATTTGTCGGATGAATTTAAGAAAGCAAAGCCACCTACATTTGATGGAGAGATGAAGGAGTGAGAAGATGTTGAGGCATGGTTGCTTAGGTTAAAGAAATTATTTCAATTGCATAGCTATACTGAGAACATGAAAGCAAAGATAGGCACTTTCAGTCTTAAGGTAAAGTAGATATTTGGTTGGAGGAAGTGAAGAATGCTAAAGGTATTCGAGAGGATGGCTTGACTTGGAATGAATTTGAGAGGCCCTTCAAGAAGAAGTATTTGTCGGAAAGGTACTATGATGACAGAGCTAAGGAGTTTTATGAGTTGTAGATGGGTTCCATGACAGATGACGAGTATACTAGCAGGTTCTTCGAACTGTTGAAATATGTGCCTTACCTCAAGGAGGAGAAGGCCAAGGTTCAAAGAATCATTAGTAGAATTCTAGCAGAATACAGAGACTGGATTAAGTTCGATAAGCCTAGATCGTTGGAGGAGGGCATCTGAAAGCTGAAACATTATTATGAGCAGTCGAAGTGAAAAGTTGGGCCTAAGCGTGACTTGAAAGGAAATGAGAGAATTAAAGGAAAATGGCCACCAAAGTGGGGAATACCTTAAGATGCAGGTGAAAAAGAAAATGTGGTCCCTTACAAGAAGTTCAATCTAGTTAAGAAGGGACATGGAGATCATTAGAATAAAGGCGATGGTAGAGCACCATTGCAATGTTGGATATGTGGGAAGGATCATCGTAAGAGGGATTGTTTGCAGTATTAGTGTGGTAGACCCCAAATCTATAGTGGTCAGAAGGCACATAGAGTTGGGGATGTTGGTCATAACATTCCCCGGATTTCTATAGTTATGGACAATAGGCAGGTGGATCATCAGGCATCTATCATTGAGATGGATGTTAAGCTTTGTGATCGAGTTGTTTCTATTTTGATTAATCTTGGATCTAATTATAGTTATATTAATCCTGATCTGGTGGATAAGTGTGGTTTGAGAAAAGAAGTGCATGCAAAATCTTGGTTGGTATAGTTGGCTACAGGTACAAGGAAGAGAGTTCACCATTGGGTAAGAGCTTTTTCATTTGAGTTAAATGATATGCCTATAACATCACATTTGAATGTACTACCATTGGGATCTTATAGCATGATTTTGGGTATGGATTGGTTTTACCTTCATAGGACCAAAGTGGATTGCTTCAACAATGCCATTGCGTGCCTAGATGATAATGGGGAAAATATAATTTTGCACGGAAAGAAGAATCCTACATCAGTGAGGATGGTTACTGCTATGCAGGCTAAGCATAGTTGCAGAAAAGGTTGTGTGATGTTTGCAATGCATATATCTAGTGACAAGGGTAAATATGTTTAGGATGCATAAATCTTCAAGAGGCTCCCTATATTGCAGCAATGTCAAGATGTGTTTCCAGCAGAGGTTCCAGAGCTACCTCCTCACAGGGAAGTATATTTCTCTATTGAGTTGGTTCCAGGGGTAGCACCAACATTGAAGGCACCTTACAAGATAAGTACCCTAGAGCTAGTAGAGTTGAAATTGCAGTTAAAGGATATGCTTGATAAGGGGTACATTAGGCCAAGTGTATCACCTTGGGTTGCACAAATGTTGTTCATAAAGAAACAATATGGTACTCAAATTGTGCATTGATTACAGGTCACTGAATAAGGTGACGATCGAGAACAAGTACCCATTGCCGAGGATTGATGATTTTTTTTAATTGCTTAAGGGAGAGACAATGTTCTCTAAGATCAACTTGAGATCAGGATACCATCAGGTACACATCAAGGAAGAGGATATGTACAAGATTACTTTCAGGACTAGGTATGTGCATTATGAGTTCTTTGTAGTTCCATTCAGTTTGACTAATGCCCCAACTACATTTATGTGTTTGATGAATAGTGTGTTGCATCCTTATTTAGACAAGTTTGTTATTGTATTCATTGATGACATATTGATATATTCCAAGAATGATGAAGAGCATGTTGAGCATTTAGCAGCAGTGTTGAGATTTCTAAGAGACCGTCAGTTGTATGCCAAGCTTAGCAAGTGCAACTTATTTCAGAAAAAAGGTGCATTATTTGGGACATGTTGTTTCCAAGGAAGACATAGTAGTAGATCCAGAAAAGATAAGGGCCATCATGGAGTGGGAAACTCCTAAGAATGTGGATGAGGTGAGATCATTCATGGGATTGGCAGGTTACTACATGAGGTTCATCGGGAACTTCTCACACATTGCATATCCTATGACATCCTTGCAGAGGAAAGGTAGGAAGTTTGAATGAACAAAAGAATATGTAGCTAGTTTTGAGCAATGCTCCCGTCCTTAAGATTGTAGATCTAGATAAAGAGTTTGTAGTGTGTACAGATGCAGGTAAAAGAGGACTTGGTGGATTCCTTTAGGCAGGAGGGGCATGTGTTGTGCTATGAATCCAGGAATTTGAATGAGCACGAGCAAAACTACTTGACTCATGATCTTGAATTGGCAGTTATTATTCATGCCTTGAAGATATGAAGGAATTATTTTCCTTGGAGGAGATTTTTATTAATGAGCGATCATAGTGGGTTGAGATAATTTTTTGACTAGCCAAGTCAAATCATATCAGAATAACTTCTTGTCACATGTTTACCCCGGTTGGCCGATTACTTGGTTAAATGTTGGAGGAGGTTGTTACAACGTCCAGAATAACACATAAGTTATGAATTTGGTTTGTTTGCATGTTGAGAAGAGGTGAATCAGTTCAATTTTGGAAGATGAAGAGGTTGGCAGCATCAAATTGATTTTATTTATTGGAATACAAAGAGGTCAACAACATGAGGATAAATGGAGGGAACAAGGAAGGAAAGGGATTTTTTTTGCATTCAAGCTTTTGTTTCTACCTCTCGACCCTTGGAAATTTAACTATTGTATTGTTGGAATTGGTTGGTTGCTACATGATTTTCAAAGAGCACAACTGACCATACAATATAGGAGGGTTTCTAGTTGTTGTGCGTGGTGTTGTTTTGTAACAGTGTAGGAAATTCAAGCGCTCACAGGGCGTTGTTCTGTAATCTGAGTTCTTATCTGTAAAAACACATTTTTAATGAATAAAAAAAAATATTTGAATCCCTTCCTGTGTTCTCATGACCATACCCAAATTACACTTTGTTTGTGCTCTGTGATTTAATCTTGAATTAATTAATTTGGTAGCCCAATCCCAATGGCCTAGGATGAGCACTCTATAAAAATCTAGATTTTGTAGGTGTTGTGAAAGCTATAGAACTTGAACCGTGTCAAGTGGTATCAGAGCTTTATTCATCTTGGGATTTTCATCTTAAATTGCTTCGTGTAACAATGTACCGAGAAACCTTGTCAGTGGTTGCACAACAAGAGTGTTGAAGGTACAACATGGGTCATGGAACCTAGGTTGAATTTTGTGGATGTTGGTGAGATATTTACAACTTGTAAGGATGCCACCGAGGAGAAGAAGAGAAACACAAGGAGGTATAGGAAATCGAGAGCTATAAGAGTTGAGACAAAGAATAGAAGATTTGAAGCATAGAAGAAATGGATATGCAGAGGTAGATTTCATGCCTGAAGAAGAAATAGATGAAGAATAGGATGTTGAGGAGAAAGACCCAACAACGAGGTTTATTTCATATTTGAGCAATAGAGGCAGTGTAAGAGTTGAAGTTTCTTGTTAGGATGGCAATATGAGAGCTGATGTGCCCATCGATTGGATTGGAGAACTTGAAAGATACTTCAAATATGAACATATTTAGGATCTAAATCAAGTGAAATTTTCCATGACGAAGTTGAAAGGTCATGCTGCATTGTGGTGGGATATGTTGCAGAAGGTCAGAGTAAATAATCAACTAGAAAAATATCAAGACTTGGAAGAAGATGGTCACAAAGACCAAGGAGAAATTTATGCCTATTGATTTCCAGCAAAGTTTGTATAGACAAGTCTAGAATCTAAGACTAAAGGAGACCTTTGTTCATGAATACAAAGAGGAGTTTTTCATACTGTCACTTCGATCGAGTATTAAGGAGCCAAAATTTCAAAGAGTCACAGGTATGTAAATGGATTGAAATAATTAATTCAAGATAAATGAGTATGCATTATTTCCAAACTGTTGATGAATCCTATCACATTGTCATGAACATGGAGGAAAATCTGAATAGGAAAACATAATAGAAAGGTAGAGGAAGAGGTTTTAGAGGCAAAGGTTAGGAAAGGATTTCTAGAGGTATTGAAAAGGAAGAAGAATCCACCAATGGTCAAGGTGGTAAAGGTGGAAATAGTGTTGGAAGAGGCAAAGGAAGTTTCGGAAGAGGAAAGAGAAAGTATGTAATTACTTTTTATCGTTGTGGAGTTGAAGGACATAAGAAATTTGAGTTCCTAAAGGGACAAAATCCAAGGGGAAGAGGTGAATATAGAACACAAGTTACACAAGTTGATGAATCTTTTGTTGTTGGAGGAAATGTGGTTACGCTTCAATAATAATAAGGAGAAAATTTGATGTTTCATAGAGTACTGCTCAAGCTTGAGAAGAAGATAGTGGAAGAACTAGAGCAAAGAATGTTGGCATTATGATGCATGTGTTGTCCTTGATGGCAACTCACTCGTAACAGAACAAGTATATGGTAACTAGATGAATCCACAGGTCAGTTCAGAGGTGACAGAGTGATGAAATAGAATAACAGAATGATGGGACAAAGGTTTACAGATCAGAATCAGAGGTTTTATAAAGGTGAATATTTGAAGATCTATACGCAGGTTCGTCAAGGCCAAGTCGCGTATATGCGCGAGTTTAAAGAAGCAAAGGTACGTACACTTTTCGCACCGTGGTATTATAAATACCAAGGGTACTTACCATGGTATTTCCCTATGTTATTGAGCCCAACAACGATTGTTTTGATTTCGTCTAAGAAAACCATTGGCTGGAGTATGGTTGTTGAGTCTTGAAAATGTCATTCATTTCCATTACACTTTCACTATTATGTCCATTATATCACCTCCATTTCACCTCCATTTCACTACTATGTCACCACATTCATCCCACTTTCATTGTCATTGGGCTACCTTTATGTTTTTCCAATATTTATTATTTCTAAGCCTTTTAAGTGAATTTGTGGTTAAACATTAGAAAATAATGTGCATATGCTTATACCTAACAAATGGGTTGAGTTTGTTGACATGTGTAGGTTGAAAGGAGACTTCTAGAAGACCCTTATGTGGCACTCTAAGGCCAA